>PVHP010014584.1:0-38855 GCA_004024765.1 Zapus hudsonius
TTTTCTCAGTAATTTGAATGCATGGTTATGCTATAGTTTCCCATGTAATGTTTCATGTCTATTGTAATTCTGATCTAGAATGCCCCCCAGATATTCCTATATAATACAGTCTTGAATCCTCATGAAGCAATGCTCAGAGGTGGGGCTTTGGGGACATGATTCGATCATGGGTTCTCTGGCCTTATCAATAAACTAATATATTGATAATTTGATGGATTTTTAGGAAGTAATGGAAACTTAAGAGGATAGGACCTAGTTGAAAGGAGATGGTCTATGACCTTAAGATTATATATTGTCCATGACACAAGCGCTTTCTCTCTATGTACAGGAATAATTTTAATTGACCATTTTTGGGTGTGCACCTCATGAGACAATCTGGGCTTTCAGTTCAAAGCTATTATTTTAAAGAATAAACATACTCATTTAAACTAAAATTACATTTCATTTTTAATTACATTTCTTAATCATGTATCAAATCATTGTCCTAAACTATGATCAAAAGTGAAAATGTGACGAAGCCAACAAGAAATATGTTTATTCTCTAAAACCTTTTATCTAAAGAACAACACTACCAATTCAACATTTTTATATCAACCCTAACCCAAATATTTGAAAATATGCTCCTATATTTTATAATACATGATTCCCCTTACTAAATTAGCTATTTCATGTACTGGGACAAAAAGAATGTATATAGGGGCTGGAGAGATTGTTTAGTGGTTAAGGTGCTTGCTTGTAAGCCTGATGGCCCAGGTTCAAATCCCCAGTACCCATATAAAGCCAGAAGCACAAAATGGATCATACATCTGGAGTTTGTTTGCAAAGGCTAGAGGGCCTGGCATGTTCTCTCTCTCTCTCTCTCTCTCTCTCTCTCTCTCGACGTGCGCGCGCGTGCGCTTGCTCTCTCTCTCCTTGCAAATAATGATAAATAAATTTAAAGCAAAACAAAAAAGAATGTATATAAATATATAGACTTTACATGTCAATCACACATTAAAATAGACTTTAACAACAGCAACAAACACTGAGAGAACCAACTCACAAAATACAGAGAAAACTGAAGAATGAAATCCAAGGTTTGCATATTTGTATATGACCATAATCTCCATACAGAAGAAAAAAGTTGACACGGATTTCAAGAGCATCAAATTATGAAACTAGATAAATTTAACTAAAGCATGAAGGGTAGGCAAACAAAAATATGAAAGGAAAAAAATACATATATTTGCGTAAAATTCTTATTTTCCTTTGATAAAAATACTGATTTCCCATTGTATGTCTATTTGATTTTATTGCTTCTATCTAGGAGTAAGAAATAAAAAGAAGAAAATCATGTACCAAAAACCTTCCCCTTAGCTAGACTTTAGGGAGGACATGCAGAGAATCGGGGAACTCAGAGGAGGCATATGCAGTAGGAGTGGTGCTGGATTCAGAGGCTGATCATCTCCAGCAATGACAAACATCAGTCACCATGGGACCCGCCAAGCCTCCAGCCTGGTGGGCAGCCATCTGAGTATTGAACTAAATGACCCTCCATGACTCACAGAGGCTGTAGTAGATCAATTGCCTTGTAGCATTTGCACAGCTGGTTATTTGGTTAAATGTGGGCAATTCTCCAGGACATCATTCGATTTGGGAATGTATTGTTCACTTCAAGTGCACTGTAATGTGTTGTCTCAGACAGTGTATTTGTACCAGGGGAATTAGTTCAACAGCCCTGTGCTCCCACAAGGAAGACAGATCTCCTTATGAGATGGCTTCTTTGGTCAAGCTCTAAGTACGAACTATCTGGTATTATTTTTAAACAGAGCAACTATTAGGAGTAGTAAGAGAGTACTCAATGCTGCCTGAATTGTAGTGTAAATAAAAAGAAAAATTGTCCTAATAATTTCTATTAATTGGGTCACATAATAGTGAAAAAATGGCTTAGTGTAGTCTAAAATAGTGTAATAAACCATATTATGAGACTTGTTATAAGTTGTGTTAATTTGTGGAATTTGACATTTAGAAGACCACTTTTCCACTTTATTACTTTAAAAAAATGTACACATATGTAATTCTTTTTGGGTGGGGATTTCTTCCTGCCACCCAGGAAGGAAATCAAAGCAATCTGTTCTTCCTCCCTTAGGAAGGAAAATCATGAGATTATTGGATCTGTTTAATCTAACAAACCCTTCATGGTGGCTTCTAACAGCAGCCCAGACTTGGATGTCGCTGCTGCTGCAATTGAACAGCTTCCTTCCTGACCACAGTCCACAGTTCTGTTCCTAAGACAATGAAGACAGCATCTTTCTCACTCCTTTTAACATACTAGTTTTTGCTTGGAGAAAAATCACTGCATAAGTCATCTATTGAATTATTATTAAGAATGCACTATCAAAATGATGTTTATTCCCAATCTTTCTAGGCTTCACTGTTTCTATATGTAAAACGGAGTGATTTAAAGGTCTAGCTCAGGAACCTTGATGAGAATTAAGGTTGCTACATGTACATGTATGACACATTGGCTGAGAGTTAGAATATACCCCGAAGATGGTGCTTATCATCATCTGCCCCACAAAATGACAGAGAGGTATGCTTTAAAATATCTCCAAGGGAAGATGCAACTTCATAGTTAAAGGCAACATAAGAGAAAATGGCAGAAGAGAATGTAGAAAAACTCCAGAGGCAATAGACACTAATTCATGAAGCTATGTCTGCTTGGGGATCTATCTACATACTGGGGAAAAAAAAGTGAAACTGATTCTTCATGCCATCTTTTTCATTCTACAATGAATTTTCTATTTCAAACAGAAGCCCCAGAAATACTTCTGAACAGAGTGAGAAATGGTTAACCCTATGACATTTTTATTTGTTTATCCCTTGGGTATATGAAACAAATATTAAGTATTTGTTTAAGAGTGGTCTTCAAGTAATGAAAAACCTTTTGGAAAACTCAAAAAAATATATAAAGTGGATATAAATCTGCACATGGATGAGTCCTTTTCTTGTATTTTTAGGTGATTTGGAATTTGTTCTTTAAAACTGATTTTACATATATATATATATATATATATATATATATATATATATATATATATATATATATAATTTGGATGAGTATGAAGTTTTAAGAAGTGCAAATCAATGATGCCTTCCCTAAATCATGTTATTTGATTTTCTAAAACTGGAGATCAGAACTGTGTTTCTTTAGCAACAGAAATAAAGAAGAAACAGACAACAGAGGAGGAGACTCCACTCCAAAGGGTTAATGATGGTATGAGAGATGGGGGTGGGGGAGACAGGACCAGGAAGGCACTACAGCTGGGGATCATTACCACAATCAAGGGCCACTGTAAACAAATCAGGCTTAGTAGCAGGAGCCATCTGGACAGGAGGAATTTGCCTGAAAACCCTCAGAGAGAACTGGGTTGCTTTTCTCTTGTTTTAACCACCATAGCATAGTAGGTCAGTGCACTAAATAAACTGAATCTGTTCTTGCTATCACACATTAAGCTATATCACAAAACATAAAGTCCACAATGGATTATGACTAACTCAACAGGATAATATAAGAAGAATTTTATAGCGTGGGAAAAGTGGGTATGGTTTTAAGAGAAGCCAGAGAAAGTTAAACAAAGAAAGTAGAGGAAAGAGAGGGGGAAGTTGCTGGTTTATAATACATATGTGTTATGTTCTCCAGGGGCTAAAGACAAATCATTGGGTGTTTAATAGCACTGGAATCAGCAGAACTGGTGAAAATGATCAAATTTGTTTGAAAACATGTTGCAACCAGCCTGGGGCAGAAAGCTTGCTGATGAGGATAGAAGTCAAGGGTCCTCTCGATAAGGACAGCTGAGCTCTTCTGTCCAACAGCAGAACGCCAGTCACACTGAAAGCAGCAACAAACATCGCAGTGGTGGCTGTTCCCAAACCCTTCCACCTGCCTCCCATTTGGGGTCTTCATATTCTTCGCCTCACTTCCATTATTTACATTAACTAAACCCCCAAGTCCTTTCCTTCAGGATTGGCATTTTCTTTGCTTCTCCATGGCTCTCATGTTTCTCTCTAGAGGATGGGACATCACATGTCAAGGAGACACATAGGTGTGGCATCCTGGACCAAGGGATTCTCCAGCTAGGGATCAACAAAGATAATGACCCAGATAGAACTCTCAACTCCCTCTCTCTCTGTCATTGACTCTTGGTAACAACGAGTCTTACAAACTTTGAATCGAACCTAAGATAAATTAAATAACTCATGTACACGGGGCCTCGCATATGATGTTCAAAGTTGCTTTCAGATGCATTACGGTCCATATCAGTTGGATTAGTTGATCCCAAGGAGTTCTCCAAAGACAAGACAGCCCAACTTGGGAGATGGCTCAGTGGACAAAGTTCTTCCTATGCAAGACGAGAATGAGGAACTATCTTCAGTACCCACATAAAAGCTGGCTGTAGAGGTGCACACCTGTTATCTCAGCACTTATGAGGGGGAGACAGAGATTTCCTGGGCTGACTGGCTAGCCAAATCATTGAGCTTCAGGGTCACCAAGAGCCCCTGTCTCAAAGACCAAGGTGGAGAGCAAATGATGAAGACAGGTGACATTGAATTCTGTCTGCCACATGCACACACATATACATGTGCACGCACCCACACACCATACATGTGCAAAAGAAAATAAGGAGAGAAAGGAAAGAAAAAAAGGGAAGAAAAATCGATAAGTAGCCCATGGAATTGAACTTAATAGCCAAAATGGCTTGTAGATCTAGCAAGCAAGTGACAGCTTTCTTGGACAGCAGTATCTTTTGTAGAATAGTTGGGTCTAGGCCAGACAAAACCTTTGTCCTCCTGTTTGGCAGCAGGGTAATGAGGTAAGATGCATAACATTTATGAGAATCAGTTCTCTCATCTGCAAAATGGAGAAAATATTTGCCTCCTAGAGCCGTGGGATGATTGCGAGCGGTCACAGGTGTCACTAGCTCAGGGCCAGGCACACAGCACAAGCTCACGGAAGCCAGGGTGCAGAAGGATTTCTAAGAGCTGCTTTAGAAAAAGGCTGTGATTTCCCTTCATTGTAGGAAGCTTCATATTTGACTTGTACTCCATTGTGAAATCAGGACTATTTTTGCTGTGATCATTCTTCATCTACTTCTTCATTAATTCTGGTCGAATGTATTAGATGCATACAATTCCCGCCAAAATAAAGATGGAAATAATTTCTTGGGTTTTTGCTTTTGTCTCCTGGGCAGCAATTATAATTTGCTTAGAACATAGTTCATTGGAACACATCAGGTACATTTCCCTATGGTATCATTGCATATCCCTAAATATATATATATATATATATATATATATGTGTGTGTGTGTGTGTGTGTGTGTGTGTGTGTGTGTGTGTATAGATTTTTTTCAGCTGATTTATTTATTCCTTAAGAAAAAGGAATAGAAAAATCCACAAGACAATACATATCATTGTTATTCAAAAGTATAACAAGAAAATGCATGTGTATCTTTAATATATTGGCTTTTTATTTATCTAAGTGTGATGATTTGAAGTACCACAGGGGGTTGGCATTAATTCTATGATTTCAAAAACTCCTTCATATGAACTTACACAGAGAAGCAATTTACATTCAGCATAGACTAGTCTCAAAGAAAGAAAACATTCCAGACTTCACAGTGTCATCATTCTTCTTAATCACTAAATTAAGAACATGAATACAATCATTAGAAATGCCAACGCATCGCGAGGTACTAGAACTGTAGCGAGAATGGCATATGCAGAAGGCCTGTTCTCAGAGTCACTTACATTCTCGTGGGGAAGCTAGAAAATCAATCAATCAATTGTGCGTGCATGTGTGGTGTGTATGTGTGTGTGTGTGTGTGTTCAACTGTAATCAGCGTGAAGGATACAATAGGATTAAAGTAGTAAGTAAGCAACAAGTGTGGGGAGAGAAAGTTGGTCAATGTCGCCTTGAAAGCAGAGAGGCGCTAACTCTGCAGGTATGGGAATGGATAGCATCTCTTAGGCGCAGGAGCAGCACAGGTGATGCTCCCCTGGCAGGAGGATGTGTGAGGCGGGAGGAACAGCCTGGAGAACCGTGGCTGGCTTGGAGTAGAAGAAGATCAAAGAGAAGTGGGAGCTGAAGCACTGAGCCTTGTCCTTGGATTTAGAAATGAGCATTCATAAGATAATACAAAGTTTTATTTGCCACAAATGTATGGCCCTGATAATTTTTGACAGTTATATGACCCTGCCATGATAGTATTAATTGACATTTGGCATAAAATAAATTGGTTCAATCAATAGTCAATAGCTCTGGAGTAGGAGAGATGGCTCAGTAGTAAGTGTACTTCCAGCACAAGCAGGGGGTCCCCGAAGAGCCCTGAGAATGCTGGAGTTTGAATCTCAGAACCCACGTGAACAGCTGGGTATGGCCCTACATGCTAGAATCCCCAGTCTCAAAGGAAAGCAGACCAGGGAATCTCCAGACCTCGTAAGAGAGGAAGCTCTGGGATCAGATATTAGAGACTCCAGCTCTGATTCAAACAGGTGGAAAACTGTTAGCACAAGACCCCAGCATTCTGGTCCAGCTATCTCAAGCAAACTTACACCACCACAAGGTGAGCACATGAGCCACCACAAGAGCACGTATGTGTGCATACACCACACAGACCACATCACACACACTCAACAAATAATAATAATAAAAACTTTGAAATATACTTTCCAGAAAAGAAACAGAATTTTTATAATTTGGAAAATTATGCTTTATTAGGATATAATTACTTACTTTTAATTTTATTTATTTATTTGAGACAGATAGGGAAAAGGAGGCAGACAAAGAGAAACTGAGTATGGGCATGCCAGGGCCTCCTGCTACTGCCAACAAACTCCAGACACACGTACCACTTTGTGCATCAGGCTTTAAGTGGGCACTGGGGAATGCAACCCAGGCCATCGAGTTTGGCAATCAAGCTCCTTTAATTCCTGACTCACCTCCCCAGCCCTAGTAACTTATTTTTAAGTATATTCACTTAGCAAAACAACAAAAAAATACGTTAAAAGGCTATTGTGTAAAGATTTTGTCCACACAAGTCTGTACCATGTAATAGGAATCTTCTGATAAATTCTTGTTTGGATTTTTATCTCCTCTGGAATAAGCGTTAACAAAAAACAACTTCCAAAAACTTAATGGCTAATGAATAACTGTATCTATCTATCTATCATATATACAAGCATAGCATATGTATATCCTATTGACAAATTATCTTATTTCTATGTGTACATTTTCCCAGTAAGCACCATGTAATAATTTTCACACTAGCAAAGCTACAGTTCATCATATCTGCTCTTCACCATGATTTATCCCCGTCTTGCTCTCAGAATAACTTACAACAGCCTTTCTGCTGACAACTGATGCCTCTATTTTCATATGTAATATTTGAATCCATGCTGATATCTTTCTAGTTTCTTATGTCTACCTTCCCATTTTCTCCCCATAATTTCTCTTCAGAAGATCACACTGTGGGCCCTTTCCAGTCTTCACCCTTCCTTCTGGACTCTTTCTTTAATATAAGACACTGTGCACCCCCTTCACATTAACTGTAACATAAAAGTCCTCGTGTCTTTCCTCTCTCCCTGAACCCCAGAGAATATGTGACACAGATCATCACTCTCGGTCTTCCAGCACAGAGCTAAAGTGGACACATTGTATATGTGTACGTCCATGTCGTCACCACAAGCACTCACAGTGGGGCACATAGAAGTCAATGACCCAAAGGTCACACATTAGTGAGTGAAGAGAGGCACTATGGCTCCAGAGCTTATGCTATTAATGTGCATATTAATCTTCTCTTTGTGTTAAATATTTGCCCATATATAAAATACATAGTATGTGTCAAATTCATGTATATGTGTACATATTTGTCCATATATAATATATAATATGGTACATATGTAAGTATGGATGTACATATTGTAGAGTATGTGAGGTAGGGTGTTATGTATGATGTGTACACATGTGATGCTGAGCAGGTGCTTGTGAGGTTAGAGAACTTCAGGTGCTCTTCCCTGTTGCTCGTCTGTGGGGTCTCTCCCTCAACCCAGACCTGCCATTTTTAGGCAGCAAGCTCCAGAAATTCTCTAGCTCTGCCCCACAGACAGTCATGCTCATACCCAGATTTTTACATGGGGAGTCAAACATGGGTGACCTCTGGCCCTCACACTAAGTGTCAGGTGATCTTAATCCCTGAACCCTTTCCCCAGCCCTATATTTATAGAAAGTGTGTTCATCTGTCATGTCTGTTCTAGTAAACTAATAGCTCTATTGTTACAGGACAATGCCAGTTTAATTCAAACTCATTTTAACTTGTATTAATAATTAGAAGCTACAGATCTGACTAACTTGGACAGCCTTGTACAAAATGCTAATACACTAGGGGGAAGACAAGGAAGAGAGGAGAGAAATATGAGGAAGCTGTATAAATAATATATTTGCTAGATTTTCTTTGGGAAATTAATCATCTCCTTTCAGAGTTGTCTACAGCTTCCAACCATTGCTGAAATATTAATAATCTAGTCTCTCCAAATGGATGACTTGCTTTGTCAAAGGTATTTGTGGATTTGGGTTTTTGCTTTAAATATAAATGATATTTCAGATTTAAATAGTGCATTGCAGGCTAGAGAGATTGCTCAACAGTTAAAGGCTTTTGCTTGCAAAGCCTGATGGCCAGAGTTCAATTCCCCAGTACCCACCCCAGTACCCATGTAAAGCCCAATACACAAAGTGATGTATGCATCTGGAGTTTATTTGCAGTGACAGGAAGTCCTGGTGTGCCCATTCATTCCCTGTCTCTTTCTTTGTCTCAAATAACAAATATTTTTAAAATAGTGCCATGCCATTTATAATGTACTGGTACATAAACTATCCCATTGAATTCATCAGCAATTACCCCTTCCTGAATTTAAGAAAACCTGTACTTTCTGTAAGTGAAAGGAATTTCTCCTGATATAAATATATCTTCCCTTTCTTAATATCTAAAAATCAATCCTTACCTATAATAATGTTCACCCTACCATTGTATCATCATCAGGTTTGTGCTAATTTACCCAAAATTGAGATCAAGTCAAAGAAATGAAAAAGATTTGAAAGCCAGGATCCATGCACAAAACAGTAACACTGATAAGTGATATGTAATTTTAACCTTGCTTTATCTTATTATAGAAAGATATCTCTCTTGATTGATAGTCTCTCTCTCACTTACACATTCATACACAGAGAATAACAAGTACAATAAATCATGTTATTAATGTATACATTTTATTATATCAATTAATGCATAAGTTAATAGCCAGTATAAAAATAAGTAGATGATATTTGGTTTTTATTTGATCCTCTTTCAGAGAAAACACATGTTTAAAAATGATTGCAGGGAAATTAATTGTGTGATGGTACATTTATTTGAATATATTTCAGCCTATTGGATTTTCATTATTTGGGGAAAATGGTTTTATTTTTCTCTCATTTTTCTATTTTCTATTTATTTTTGTTTTGTTGTTGTTGTTGTTGTTGTTGTTTTTGAGGTAGGCTCTCACTCTAGCCTAGGCTGACCTAGAATTCACTATGTGGTCTCAGGCTGGCCTTGAACTCTTCCTACCTCTGCCTCCTCAGTGCTGAGATTAAATGTGTGTACCACCATGCCTGGCTTCTGTTTTCTATTTGAAAAGTACTGTTTTACTGAGCTAAAAAAAATAGCAATAACTTACAGAGGTTTACTTGTCAACAAACCACAGGTGAAGTTAAGAGCTTGATTAAGTAAAAGATCACCAGTGATATTCTTTATTTTACAACCAATAATTTTACACTTGACAGGAAATAGTCCGGCTACTTCTCCAGTATAGACTTTCTTCTAAGAATTCTGGTGATGTGATTGCCAAGAATAGATTTCTACATCTGCTTCATGTGCATTGAAGAAGTGACACATTTTCAAAGTAAAGCAATCAATTTCTTCAAAACCACCCTCCTTCATCAGAACAAAACAGCCTGTTTAAGCCAGGACACTAGAGCATTTAAAGATGTTCACAAGTGTAAGTTTATCTATATCTTAAATAAGTACATACACCATCTCTGAACTGAAAAAGTAAAGTTTTTCACTCTCAGTTTGAGACTAATCAAATAAGAAGCTTAATATCTAAGAGACTTCCTGTCACTGCAAAAGTACAACTCAGCAAATTTGTACCACCCAATGACATCGAGAGCCTCCATATTTAAGACAAATTCCTATTGTGGAATGAAACAATCCTAGCTGTATAAAAAGTTTCCAGTGAGTCAAAGAGCACATTAATTCAAAATATCAACCAGATTAATGTTTGAAGTCCACAAAGAAGTCACTGTAGCTATTTCACAACTATTTCTTTGACTTTTTTTCCTTTCCCCCTCAAATCATACCCTGATGCTTTTGATTCAAGCAAGTTAAATTAAAAACCTGTCATAGATAATATGACAATGACCATAGCCAGACCGCAAATTTAATTATGCACAAAATGAAAAATAAGACAGAAAAAGTTCCAAGCTTAATTAACAATGGTGAGCATTAAATGAATTCAATGGGCATTATACTTA
Source organism: Zapus hudsonius (assembly GCA_004024765.1). Classification (NCBI taxonomy): domain Eukaryota; kingdom Metazoa; phylum Chordata; class Mammalia; order Rodentia; family Dipodidae; genus Zapus; species Zapus hudsonius. The sequence continues at coordinate 10,605 of PVHP010014584.1, forward strand.
AAAATTCTCAAAATTTAAGAGGCATATAATACAAATGGCATTTTTTTTCTTTTTCTTTTCTTTTTTTAACATACAGTAGTCATAGTTGAAAGTGCAATAATTGACTCAGAACCGAAGACCGTGGGTGTATTTTTCTCCACACAAGTAAAATCATTGATGATACTACACAGCTCTCTTCATGAGGAAGCCTGACGGGGCTAGACTAATTCCAGGAGTTCATTAAACTAACTTTGTCATCAACTAGCATCTGCTCACTTTATTTTGTTGTTGTTGTTGTTCCTCTGGACTTACAAAAAAAAAAAAAAAAACTTTCCCCAGCATTTCCGATGTTTTTCTAGATTGAGATGTTTTTCAAGAGTCTATCTTGGTTGAAATGTTTGAGGAGAGATGACTTCTGACCTCAGCTCATGCAGAGATCATTGATGGCAAATTAGCAAATGTTTCGAGTACAGGAATTTCTCAAGGGGAGAGCCAGCACCCTCCCAAACTCCATCAATAATGATTGAATGAAATGTCATGGTGTTCATCAGCAGAGCTGACAGTCAGATCCACATTGCTGGGAAGAACATCTAACCAGACATAGCTTTATGGGAGGAAGCGGTTTATGTCAGTTTATAAATCTGGCAGGGGTGGGGGAATCCATCCATGGCAGAAGCTATTTTTTTTCCACACAACCAAGGAGAGAGAGAGAAAAAAAGGAGAGAGAGAGAGAGAGAAAGAGAGAGAGAGAGAGAGAGAGACCAACACAAGCAAACAAGAACCACCAGAGCTCCATCTGCTCTCCACACCTTTAGGCTGGAATTCAGATCCACCCCAAACACACCTTAGGGCTGGACTCCAGGATCCACCCCCAGTGACACCTACTTCAGCCAGGCTTTTGGCGACCCAAGTTACAAGCTCACTTTTAATAAAACACCTGAGTCTATGAAGCCGCACATTCAAATAATCATATTCAAACTACCAGTCTACTTCTTAGAAACTATTGTAATGGCAGAGCTGGGGATTAGAATTTAGATAATACCCAGCGAATTCCAATGAACCTCAGAACTTAAGGAGTACCCAAATTCTTATCTATAAAGTTAAAGAATTAAAATTAGAGACCATCAGAAAACAAGGTATAATGGGAGACTTTATTTAAAAGAGAATGGGAAGTTACAGAGACCTCCAGCCACCAGTGTGGAGAGAACACATGGGAGAGAGTTTAACAAAATCTATGCTGTTTAGCTAAACAAGCAAAAGAAGAAAAGATAACAGAGGGCTCCCATCATGAGGAAAAAGGTTCATGTGGGAAAAATCTGGAGCCTTCCTAAGGCCTGGAGACTCAGAAGTCCTTCTAAAATGCCATGAGCAGGAATAAGAGGCTGGACTTTGTTTTCAGTGACTTTTTAAAACCTCCACCAGGTAAGTCAGAGAGACAGCTGGTTGGTCCAATCAATTTTAGCATCTAGGTTTGAGCTCTAGCAAGAAATGCCTCCCACTCAGGGGAAGGGGCTTCAGGCCTGGAATCTGTGAACTTGCCTGAAACTGTCACATTATCACTATGAGACACATTTATACTTCCTCAGGATCAATCTATGGAAAAAGATACAAATAATATGGAAACCACTTTTCAATTACACAGTTGAACATAATGTTTATAATTGAAAATTCAAATTTGACTTTCATAGAACTTTAAATGTAGAAATGGAAGAAGTTAGATAAAAGCAATGTATTCAGTAGAATTTGAAAGAAAAATGTTGGTTAATTAATCTGTTCACAAGAAAAAGAAAACTTTTAAAGTCTTTACTAGAATACTAGGGACAACTATACACTAACTATGAAAGTAACATTTAAATTATTTTATATGTTTTAAGATAATATACATCATAAATACACCCAAGTGTGTGATATTTTTAATGGTGAATTTTGTATTGATTTCAAATCATTTATCTTTTCAGTAATGTGTATTTTGTTTTGAAACCATAACTGAACTATCCTGAGATTAAACTCACAAATGAAAAAATAGTGGATATGGTAAATATAACATCAACTATGTATAACATTGATAATATCAGCATATATAAGCAATATAATATGTAATATCAAAATATACAAATAGAAAATATTACATTCTCCAACTTAGCCCAAATGCATCAAATTAAAGTATCTTACTATGTTACACATGTAAGTTATAGGAAACAAAGTATATTTTTATACTAATCTGTAAACTTGAAATGTAAGTTCTTTTTTATTTGAAAAATGATTGAGAAACATTCACATTAATTTCATATAAATCTCATTAGAAGAAAAACTGAATTCTGAATAGAAAACCTGTCCTGATTTAGGCTTTATATTTTAGATAAATGCATGATAATGGTAATTGTGCCCTATTTACATTTACTTGAGTGTATAATAAAAACAATCTGATTATTATGAGTTAGTTAAATGGAGGTTTCTGATTTAAAAAGTCTGCTGCTCTACTCATAACCTCAGTCAGTGAATACAGGCACAGATCTTTTCTGAGAAGATATGTACAGATCTCCTTCCCACTACCATTGAATTGACTTTAGGGTCTTTGAAATGGTAGAAATGCTCCTTATTAATCAGACCAATCTCTGTGGACCGACCACATCACAGCCACACTTGGGGGCAGGAAGTGGGAAGAACAGTTGTTAAGCTAGTAAGCAACACAAAATACTGCTTAACATTCAATACTGGAGATGGGAACAAGTCCTGAAAACTCCTAGGCTTAAACCAGAGACATCAAGCATAATTAAGACAGCCACTTCTAGCTCACCGCCCTGGGATAAATGCCCACCTTGCTTTGCTTCATGGCCCTCAGAGGAATAGTATGAGGGCCCTTCCTCTTGCTCCCTGGATGTCATCCTCTGGTTTGGGATTTGTTTGTTCATCTTTGCTTTTGTTATTGAAACAGAATCTCATGTAGCTCAGCCTAGCTTCAAACTCAATATGTAGCAGAGGATGACCCTGAGCTTTCATTTGTTCTAATGTGACCAGTCAGGCAGCTCCATAGACACCTGCCCCTTGAGTGGAGGAGCCCAAACCTAGGCGCTAAAACTTATTGGTCAGGTGTGAACCAATCAATGGTCTCCCTGCCCACCTAGGACAGGAAATACTGACTGAACAATTAATCAGGCCTTCTTCCTCACCCACATGGCCTAGAAGAAGGGCCTCTGACTCTCTAGGGACTGGTAAGGTCTCTCCCAGCCCCCACCACAGCCTGTGGTGAGGGGCTGGATTTCTCTTCCACCTGAATCTTTTCTTCTCATGATCTTGTAACAGAAAGTTTTGGCACAGCTATATCTGGGTTTTTTCGTTGCATTTCCCCACCAAGTTCATGTCCTCTAATGCAAAAGAATTATACACAGAGATAAAAATATGTATTTCTTATCACATATTCTAATTAAATCAGTTAAGGGAAGGGGGAATTGGATAGGAAAGCTGCCCAGTCACCACGTGGTCTGTGAGGTTCATAAAATCATTATTAAAGTGCACAGAATCATACCAAAAAGTGGATTCAAAAGGAAATAGCACAAATGTCATTTTTTGGCATTCAGAACCAAAAATGAAGAGTAAACTTAAAGCTTTCCCAACACAAGAGTGAGGAGAGATCTCTGTTGCCGTTTCTGCTACTGATGATGCTCATTCTCTATTGACCACAGTCTCTCTTCTTTCAATCCTAAGCAAAGAGCCACAGTCTCCAGAGGAGTTTCAGGGTCATCTCAAGACCTCAAGTTTCAGCATTGCCAGAGAAAGAAGCTTGACTCAGGGACACTGTGTCACACCTCTGTCCCAGATCTTTCTTATAAAGCTCAGTTCCCCCATTCAACAACAGCTTTCCTGATTCTTCCAAGAGGCTGCTAACTCATGAATGGGAACTTACTCCTAGGAAGTCAGGTCTGTAACATCAAGGTGATGAACCAACCACACTGTCACATTTCCATCACGCACCTGTCTGGAAAGCAGGCATGGAACAAAGCATCCTACCAAGAGATAAGCAAAATGACCACATGATCTCCCTAAATTCAGCAAACAGATGTGGACCAGAAGTACAGAGAAATCCCAGTAATAACATGCCTGTGTGATCCCAGCTCAGCTGAGACTTGTGGTCAAAGAAACACAATACAATAACCAGAAGTAATTAAAAGCCATTCAAATCATTTAAAGATGTCCTTTGAAAAATGACAAGATGGAAATACACTTTGAAAACCGCAGACCATCTTAAATATCCATTCTTGCCTTCCCTATTACTCCTTCCTGGCCCCACATAGATGCAGAAGCTGTAAGCCATCCTCTGTGACTGATGCCCTCCTCTGTGATTGATGCCCGCCTCTGTGATTGATGCCTGCCTCTGTGATGCCCTCCATTACCAACCAAAGCCTCTCCATGCGGGCTTCTGTCTTTCCTTCATCTCTTACTTTCCTTCGAGCCTTAGTTTGGTTTCTTCTCAAAGTAAATACTCCATTTTTCCCCTTTGGGGTTTTGGGTCATGTTTGTGTAATTTATTTGCTTAGCATAGCATTAAGGTGACCTAGGAACAGACCGATTCTCCCTGGAGATCAGGTCAAGCAGAGAAACAAGGGGAACAGGGGGAAGCCAGCATATGTTAATTTTTTTATTCCCATCTCGTGTAAATGTTTGGTTTCAAAACAATTTACTGCCATTAAGTTTCATTTTGCTTTCCAACTTCAGGCTGTTGGGAAGACAGTTGTAATTCTCAAGAGGTCTTCAGATCTTTCTCTTTGCACTTCCCTCAGGTTTTAGAAATTGACTAGGAAACTCCATAGTTACTTGAAACTGCAGAGACCTCAAGAGTCTGTTATACTGGGAAATGCCAAATTCTTTCAGGATTCTGGTCCCTGCAAAGACCCTGCATTACCAAATGCTCAGAGACCCTTCCCCCACACCTCCCCAGCCTCCCTTCCACCATTGCCCCAGTCCAGAAAGTAAATGTGGAATTTCTACTGTTTCTAGAACTTTCTAGCCTGCTTTTCTCTGACACACATCACTTTTTACCCATATTGCTTTAAATGAGTAAGGACAAATTTGAGGTCATGAACAATCAAATTTGCTTTAAAGTTAAATGCTACCAAAAAAACATAAAAATATAAAACATATTGATTTTTTTTTCTCTGAGATACTTAGTTCTTGGTTATTGATAAATGACTATCCAGCTTATCAAAAACTGTTATATCTTATACTAGTTATATCAATTACTAGTATCAATTTTGTCAAGTATAAAAATAACCATGTGACTTAAAACAGTTCTGAGCTATGACATAATAACACCTCGATCAGTATACATAACTAGATCATTCTTCCAGAGACTGAATTACGGACAGTGGTGCAGATACTCTCTGCCCTAGGAAACACTACTTTTTTTTTGAAAAACAAAATGTTGTAAGTGAAATTTTTCTTAAGAGCCTATGTCCCAGATTTTTACTTGTATCCTCCTCTTCTTTCTGATGAAAGCTGTATTCGTTTTAATTAATACTCTACAGGTCGCCTGGAGTACTATACACTCCATGTCCATTTACAGAACAAGAAGCCACAGATAGCTGACTTCAGACGATGGCAGAGTGTCTCCTGCTCAACCTCTGTGCGCTACTTCAATGATGTGCCGTGGAACTGTCCACTGTCCTCATTACTCGAATGTTTATTCAGCTGAATAAAGAGATATCAATCTCAGTAACACAAGGAAGCTTCCGATTTGACCGGAGTGCCAGACTCACAGACATTACCGAATTCAACCGCACAGTAGGTAACTATTCCATGAATAAATGGCAATTAATCAGAATGAGTGAATTCTTAGTTAAAGCACATTATGTACCGCTTATGAGAAATGCTAAGTACTTCCACTAGAATGAAAGAAAATTTGAACTCAAGTTTCTCGGTTCTCGCTCAGGGCAGTTCTGTGAAAGCATGTGTTTAACAGTGTTATAAAATATCACTTCCATGCACCATTGTATTTGCAGATAGCATATTCATAGGTCACCAAGTTATGATTCATATATATCAAGTCACTTAGCACCACCGGCAAGTGTTGCCAGTCTGAAATATAAAACAGAGAGGATAATAAAACTTTAACAAGCAGCAATAAAACTAATGAAATATAATCTCAAATATACTACTCTAATTCATCCAGAGAGGAAACACAATCACCCAATCCTAAGGATGAGGAAATGGAGCCAGCTCCATAAAAACTCCTATTCATCATTGTAACAGGCATTGTTTTAGAATCAGAGCTCCAAGAAAATCCAAGCTAGTTTCAGGGTGTAATTATCACAGCCGGATGGATAGACGAGGCGGACTGGGCGATGCAATAGTTCACGGATGCTTAGGTTGGCTCTATAGTTAAAGCAATTGAAATGAAAATATTGTTGTTATTTTTAATAGGGATAATCTTTCATGCTGAAGAGAGAAAATTTTCAGGATAATCAGAGTGAGCGGCGTTTAAGAAGCGAGTTCTGACTTCCAAGATCAATACGTACATGGGTCACAAGTTTATTTACATACAGTTTGCATGTGCCTGTAATAACCATGCAATCTAGTCCAAAATAACTTTAGATTGATACTTATTACTGTGTCCCTTGAGGCTGGAGTTTGAAAATGTGTATTTTCTTATTTGTTTTTGTCATTCTCATCTGTTTTTGAGAACTCAAAATTCCAATTTAAAAAAAAGGGGGGGGAGGTGAAAGAAACAGGAGAGAACAGAAGAGTGAAGGAAAACTGAGAAGAAGAAGGAAAGAAAAGAAAAGTACCATTTGTTTGGAGTCCTTTCTCTGTACTTTGATGTTCTGCACACAAAAATGATGTAAGAAAATGAGCTGATCACCAGAGAACAGACTTAGGCAGAGATGAAATCAGAACAGACAAGACTTCTTTCTCGGAATAGACAAGCCCTGTGATTGGACATATGGTAGAGTTTATGCATCCAAGTCAATTAGTAAAAGGAGGCAGATCAAGACTTGTCCATCCTCAGAAGCATCCTGAATACAACTGAGAGTTCTGCAGTGAGCTTTTCTCTGCCAGAAGAAGCTTTACCAGACGAGAGGACTCACAGGGGTGCCTGACGCCTCAAAGAGACTCAGAGAACACAAAATGTCAGGAAAGATCAAACGACAAGACAGGGTGTGGGCTCTGTTCAGGTATCTTTAAGATAAACAAAAATAATGAGGACAATAAAAGTAGTACACAGTGATTACATATAAAAAAATTGAAATTTACATCACCAAAGGGTAACTTAAAAACACGGTGCACTGCATAACCAGGAAGGTTTTAATCAAACATACACTAAGAGATGCTCAAAAATGTAACAATGGGAATAAATTAAAATGTATGAGTGATAGGAATGGAATTTTCTTTTAAGAACAAATATAATGAGACTTCACTGTAATGTAAACAACGAAGCGCATCTTATTTACTTTAAGTTCTTCATTTATCTTTTAAAAGAATATAACTCCTGCCTACTGAGGTTGTTTGGTTGGTTGGTAAGAGTACAAACGTTACTCCAAAATTGTTCCCTTCTGAAACATAACGCCCACTGTTTTCTTTCCCTTTTTTTTAAATCAACTCTTCCATTTATTTAGGGGGGGCAAGAAGATCCATGAACCAGGGAAGGGGGATGGATACACCAGCATGGTCTGAGAGCCAATGTGGAAGCTGAATGCTCACTATTTTCTGTCTGTCTTGAAGTTTCAATATCTTCTTAATTCTGTCATTAAAATCATAGTTATTAAGGATATTACCTTTGATGGATCTTCTGAAAATTCATTATAAAGAGAAAAGACGCTTTCTAGAAGTGAAGGTGAGTTTGACTTCATATATTGGTTAATAAGCTGTGAAGTCTTATGTCTCTATGGTATGTTAAGCCTGAACACTCTTCACTAAAACAATAAAACCAAATGAATACCTTTACCCTATACATAGTGCTTTTACTGAGCACTGTTCTGTGCCTCTAAGGTGATGTGGGACATTCGCAATGAAATGGGCAGTAATTCACAATATTGTCATATGAGTAGAGTTCATATGGACCTATAGAACTGAGTTTGGCCATTTTTAAGTGGACAGCTTGCATTGTTACCCAGTCGGAAATCTTTCTGGGAAGGCGCATTCCTTTATAGCATTCATGTAGCGCCACCGTGTGGTAAATGAAGCACATACCAGCTTATTCGAAACAGTATGAACAGTTAGTTTGAAGAAATGTGCTTATTTGCTTTGGCTTATGCCAGAAACTGTCAATAAAGAGCCTAGAAAAAATGCACCCATAGTGCCCCCATCCACAGGCTTCAGCCTACGCACTCATTTAGCTGTGAGCTCAGATAGCATGAGTCTGAAGTCAGTGCCAGGTCACTGTAGCTGACAGATCCCAGGTAGTGGAGAGCATTTCCCATTCATAGCTGTTCACGACTCTGAGTGTCTTACACAAAAGGTCTAATAGCAGTGAAAAGGTGCATTCTTTATAAAATTATTTTAAAAACAATGAGCACAGTTAAAGTGGTAGTCAGTGATTGCTGTGTCTTTAATTTGCAGATATCTGCCTTCCTGAGTGGGCAAGTATATATCCCTCTAGGGTGAGTGAGAGCAGTATAAATTGGAAATTTTAAACATATATCATCAGAATCTAAATGCAAGAGTATAAAATCAAACACGTCCAACTTCCTCCTTCCTCATGAAGTCACTTTCCACAGAGAAGGAAGATTGGAATTGTGCAAACCACGACTGGAATAAGGTCACTTTCATGGATGTAGATCTCCTCAATCAAAGCTTTTGTTCTGAGGGCAAAACATGGTGATGGAAAGATTCTGGATTTAAACACAGAGATTTTTATCTTGCAAGACCTTAACGTTTTTGTCTAGAAAAACATTTTTAAATTTTTTTATCGTAGGAAAAACTACAGACAAGAACAATGCTGTTATTGACTTCTCTCACCTTAAAAAGTGATAAATGGGATGGTATAATTTCTATACTTAGTGTGAAGAAAAAAATATAATCATTTCCCCCTCTTTTTCCTTTATAGATTGTCTTAAAACTGCCAACTATTGTCTAACTCATTGTTTCAGGATGTAAAATCTGACTACATAAATTAACTTTCTGGGGCAAAATCAAAATGTACTTTCTGCTTTTTCTTTCACTCTTGAACACCATTCACAAATTGCTTTTTAGGCAAAAGATGATTATTAGCATGTATCAAGTCAACATTAATCTGCTTCTAAATCTTTGTGTTTAAATTGTCACTAATCTATAGCTTAGATTTAATACAGTGATTTTCAAAAACACATTCATGGTTTTATAATAGTTTTACATAAAAGAGTATTTTTCTGGCCACCTTTTGTAAAAATCAATATGTCATATGAAAAGAAAGAGAAAATAAAGAAAATATAACCTAGTAAGTATAGCCATCACAATCAAAGAAGGAAGAAATATACGCTAAGTCGGTGCAGATTTTTTCATGAAAAATTAAGAACTATTACTTTATCATGAGTGTCTATTATGGAAAATATAACAAACCCAGCAAGTAGATAAAACCTATCCTACACGAAACTCTTAAAATGCTTAATAATTAATAATTAAGGTAGGAGCATAAAACCAGCTCAAAAATTAATTGTCTACCAATCCCAGAAATTTTTAATTTAGTCACCATGAATTTTGTACAGCGAGAGGATCGGGGCAGCTATAAATGGGAGGGCTACATGATGCAAGTCCCCTGATTTTCAGGCCTCACACAGACAATGATGGGGTGCAAATGGCTGAGATACCCAGCAGTGCACAGCCTGCTGTTTTAGGGAGGAGGAAGAATCCCCTGTCACAAGGACTGATCCAGACGACCCATGGAGGAGGTTATCCAGCGGATTGGGGAGGGGAGGGCAGTGGGGAACTGGGGATAACAACTCATTGTTTGCCCACTAAATATTGTAACTCATTATGGACAATAAAAAAAAAAGAAATGACAAGAAAAAAATGAAAGAAAGGAGGCAATCTTATCAAACTTCCTTTCGGTGTCAAGTACAGAAACTCGTTTGTTAAGCAAAAAAGGACATTTGTCACATGCATTTAAGAGCACTCTGCTAGTTAGTAAGTGGTCAAAAGTCCATGATGGGATCACATAGGAAATCAAGACCCTGCATTTAGACCCTCGTGAGCAACTTGAAAACTAATGTTCATGTCTGATGACCCTGAATTTAATGAAAAGACATGGGTTTTAGCTTCTTTTCTTTTGACCACTGTAACAAGTTACCATAAATTTGTTAGCTTGGAATACTAGGAATTTTCTCCTGCTTGGCTTTGAAAGCCACTCCCACCATCCTCTTTGAAGGATCTTCTGGAAGAGTGAAACAACTCCACCACCCTAAGCAAACAGCAGAAGGTGCTTGGCCATGACAAGCATTGAGTCTCTCACAAGGACCCCAAATCTAATGACAAATCAATGCACCAGCTGTAGGTTCATTGTGTCCATTCATCAGTGTGACAGTACTAAGAGGTAGCGTGTGAGGACAGGACGTTATTAATGGTCTTCTAAGAGTGTGAAACAGCTGCATTTTCACTTTGATCCTTCATGCTGGTCACTTCCATCAGGAGAGGACACACTATGCAAGGTGTCTTGTTGGGATCAGAAGGACCTGGTCCTTTCCAGCCACTGTGCATGCTTGGAATCCCAGCCTCCAGAAATGTGAGAAATAGATCTCTATCATTTGCAAACTGGTATGAATTATTTCTGGTGCGTCTGTGTGGGTATTTCTGGAAACGTCCAGTATCTGAATCATAAAGAGAAGAAAGAAGCTTCCCTTTCACCAAGGTGTGCAGCATTATTCAATCCTCTAAAAGCCCTTCTAGAAGAAAGGCAGTAGAAGGGAGAATGGACTCCCTCAACATGATCTGTAATAGCCATCTTCTGTCCTTGACATCAGAGCTCCAGGTTCTCTGGCATCTGTGACTTATATCTGCAGGCCCTTAGCTTCAAACTTGGAACAACACTATCCACTCTCAAAGACTGAGAATTACACCCTTGGCCTCTCTACTTATCCAGCTTGCAGGCAACTTATCATAGACCCATCATAGAATGGGCCAGTGTCCATAATAAATACTATTTATACACCATTCACATATACATATGTACCCATATATGCAGAGAATAGAAAGGGATCATATTTTATATTGCCCCCCCCCATGGAGGACACTAATTTAGGAGGTGAATTAGAAATATACAGGAATTAGCAAAGACATTGTGAATGTACTGAATAACCTTAAAATGCCAGTAACTTAAGCAATGTTACTTCAATTAAAAAAAAGTCATGAGCAAAATAAAAGAAAAGACTAAAAACATGCAATCAAGGTTAGACTGAGATGATAGAAACCAAGAAAAGCCAGGATGTGCAAAGATTACAAGCATGTGTTTTAGCTCTGTTTTGACTTTTCTGACATGAAACACAATTAAGACAGAAATATGAGTCTATCCTCAAAGGCAGCCAAGGATAGAAAAACAAGATTATAGGCAAAAATGTAAAATGTACAAACAAACAAACAAACAAAAAACTGTAGTAAGTAGCTTTTAAGTCAGGGAGAAGAAAGCAGTAAATAATTGTTTGGGGGTTTTTTCTTCTTTATGACCAAAAATTCACTTCAGTTATTCCCAAGGATGTCAACGTAATGATGAAACACTGCTTTCGTAAGGGTATTGGAAAATAATGACATGTCCAGGTTGCTATAAAAGTTGCGGATTCCCTTAGAGACAGTTCTGGCATGATTTGTGGCTTTGGGATGTTCTGCAGTAATATGAGTCATCTGTTTTGCCTGGGACATGAATTCCAAGAATGAGAAGAAAAATCGGATACATCTTTGCATGTCAATATCTTCCTTGCTGGGTAATATCTCTTTAGAGTGCATTGCCTTTCCCCTAAATCATCCGGTTGTGGTCTTAAGTGGGGATAACTCATTCTTTCTTCTTTGTAGATAGTACACAAACCCAGAAACCTTCAATGTTTCCCTGTAATTCCTGCTAAGGCTCTGCTATAAATACTGGGCTCTAAAAGATTTCATTAAAAATATATTCTTCTGGGGCTGAAGAAGTGGTTTAGCCGTTAAGGCACTTGCCTGCAACACAGAAGGACCTGAGTTCGATTCCCCAGTGCCCATGTACAGCCAGATGCACAAGAGGGCACATGTGTCTGGAGTTCATTTACAGTTGCTGGAGGCCCTGTCATGCCCATTCTCTCTCTGTGTATGTCTCTCTGTCTCTGTCTCTGTCTCTCTCTCAAATAAATAAATAAAATATTTATAATATATATATATATATATATATATATATATATATATATATATATATATATTCTTCCGGAAGGAAGGAAGTATACTTAAATTCATTTCAATATACTTAAATATTGCCAACCAAAGTTCACGTTCTTTTTCATTTTATTCCTCAGTCTTCCATTCGTCTACTCTTATATCCCATGCTTTTTTTGTTTAGTTATTTATTTGCAAACAGAGAGATACAGAGCGGGATATGGACACACCAGGGCCTCTAGTCACTGCAAATGAACCCCAGATGTGTGCCACTGTGTGTGCTTGGCTTCACATGGGTACTGGGGAATCAAACCCAGGTTATTAGGCTTTGCAACCAAGAGCCTTAACCACTGAGCCATCTCTCCAGCCCTGTACCCCATGATTTTAATGAAGCAAGTTTTTTTGAGTATCCCTGAAGTCAACAGAAGGCAGAGATGGTACAGAAATAGGCACAGATTCCCAAGAGTAAGAGATATTTTCCCTGTGCATCAGTGTTTGTAGCCTAGTTTGTAAGGAAGTAAAGCAAGTATATGTAAGTAAGAGAATTTAGGAATAAAATATGGATTACTTTCGAAATGCCATACCATAGACTCCAGACAATGCCCATCCCTTCAGTTAAACTGTACTACCTATGGAGGGGACAGATTGTAAAAATAATAGCACATATTATATGCAAATGTAGTTAAGTGATTCGTAGAAGAATGGTGGGTTGATCTAGGGAAAAATGAATAATGGTAGAGAAGGTATTTTATTTTCATGAAAAATATAATAAGTGTGATATATATCACTCATTATATTTTTATCAGAGTCAGATGGCACCTGACTGTAATCCAGGTACTTGGTATCTAGAGGGGGAAAATTGCAGATTCAAGGCCAGCCTGGGCTACACAGAAGATCTTGTCTCAAACAAACAAACTTACTAAGCAAAAGCTAAGTGAATTAAGATTAATGTGTGACCTAAAACCTGAGAAGAGCTTCAATATAACTAATTTAATAAATATAGTAGATGAGAAAAGTAACCAGAAAAGGTTGTAAAAGTACTAAAAATCCTCTAGAGAGCTTTGCTATAATAAAACAAAATTATTAGTGGCCAAAAAAGAAATTGGCTCTTAAAATGGACCTAAATATAGAGCTAGCACATTTAGTCTGTAGTGAGAATTTACTCTTAGACCTATGGACTGGAGAATATTTTCAAGATATGATCAAGGAGGAATGACTTAGGAAAAAAAATGAGAGTATATTGCAATGTCTCACATTTGTTCTTAATTACTTACCCTGTGTTTCACTTACATAGGAAGTTGAAAGGATGCGTGGGGAGAAGATGGCTGTGAAACAGTGCTTTGGAATCTGTCGTTGTGTTAGTCACAATTCTCCAGGGACACAACATCCATAAACCATGAATAGATGATGGGTGGATAGGTTTGATAGATGGAGAGATGGATAAATGATCGATGATAGACAGATAAATACATAGGTAGATGCATAGATAGATAATAGGTAGATAGATAGATAGATAGATAGATAGATAGATAGATAGATAGATAGATAGATGATGATAGATAGATAGATGATAGATAGATAGATAGATAGATAGATAGATAGATAGATAGATAGATAGATAGATAGATAGATAGATGATGATAGATAGATAGATGATAGATAGATAGATTGATAGATAGATAGATAGATAGATAGATAAGAGATAGATGATAGATAGATAGATAGATAGATAGATAGATAGATAGATAGATAGATAGATGATAGATAGATAGGAGATAGATAGATAGATAGATAGATAGATAGATAGATAGATAGATATATGATAGATAGATGGATGATAGATAGGTAGAATATAGATGTAGATGATAGATAGATGATTTGTAATTAAATGATAAAGAATTTATTGCCATGAGATTTTGGAAGCTGAGTTTCACTACAGGTGGTTTGCAATCTGGAGAGAGAGGGATGCCAGTATCATAGCTCAATTCAAATCCAAAGGCTTCCAAACCAATGGTAAAACTCTCAGTCTGAGACCAAAAAACCTCAGAACCTTGGGGTCACGGATGCAAGTCCCAGAGACCTTCAAGTTCAAATGCTCCTGCTAAAATGATAGGGAGCAAATTTATCTTTCTTCTGCCTTTTCTTCTAACTAGGCCCTCACAGAATTACATGAAACGTGCCCTTGTTGGGTACAGCAAATTTCAGTCCACTGATTGAAACACCAAACTCTTCCAGAAACATCCAAACAGACATACTCAGCACACCTTTAATCCCAGCACTAGAGAGGCAGAGGTAAGAGGATCACTGGGAGTTCAAGGGCAGCTTGAGACGGCATAGTGAATTCCAGGTCAGCCTGGGTTACAGTGAGACCCTATCTCAAAAACCAAATAATAATAATAATAATAATAATAAATAACAATGCTGTTACTGCTGCTGTATAACCTTTAGTTCAATCAAGTCAACACCTAAGAATAACCACCCCAGTCTTTATGAGCATAAATAAGCAGCATTTGTTCAAATTAACAAAGTTGGGTCTGGAGAGATGGCTCCACAGTTAAGGCACTGGCCTTCAAAACCTAATGACCTGAGTTCAATTCCCTAGTGCCCACATGAAGCCCCCCCCCCAATGCACTGGGTGGCGCATGCATCTGGAGATCGTTTGCAGTGGCTGGAGGCCATAACTCTGCCTCTCTCTTTGTCTGTCTCTCTCTCTGATTGCAAATAAATAATTTTTTTTAATTAACAAAGTTAGGCTGGAGAGATGGCTCAGATGTTAAGGCACTTGCCTCCAGTGCCTAAGGCCCAGGGTTCAATTAAATTCCCCAGGACTCACATAAGCCAGACCCACAAGGTGGTGGCCCTGGTGCGCTCTCTCTCTCTCTCTCTCTCTCTCTCTCTCTCTCTCTCTCTCTCTCTCTCTCTCTCTCTCTCTCTCTCTCTCTCCCCTTGAAAATGAATAAAGAAAATATTTTTTTTTAAAATTAACAAAGTTAGAGATAGGCACCAAGGGTGCCCAAAATTGTCCAAAATACAAATCTACAGACTCTTAAAAACCTAATAACTATGCAAAATATAAACTCACCCACTATTTTTTATTTTTTATTTTTATTTTAAATTTGCAGAAGAGGGAATGGAAAGAATGTAAGAGTCATGGGGAGGAATAATTAATGCATAAAAGGGAATGTCATCATGGTTTTAATGGCTTTATCTAAGAACCTATGATACGGAGTAGCATGTTGTTGTGTTAATATATGTAATTTTAAAACAATAAAAAAGTTTTAAAAAATTAACAAAGTCATATAAGTACTTTGAGCTTCTATCCTTAGCCCTAATATACATTTTCTTTATTTTATATTTTATTCTGCAATTCACAGAGTTAGATATGTCTTAAATTTGTATTACTGAATAAAAAACAAGTGGAACCCATAGAAAAATTTTAAAATATATATTCTTTCTCAACATAAATATATGACAATTTTTTCTAGGTTAATGGCATCACACATTTCAGTTCCTGTCAATTAAATTAAATGTAAATAATAATTTAGTACATTAAAACCACTTTCAAAAATATCATATACTATATATAGGTGTATTTTCTTAATTAATTTATTACCTATTTTTCCTTACTTATTTAACTTGAGTTATTTAATTTCTCTAATTCTACCCACATCAAAAAGGTCTTATGTTTGTTCTTTTTTATTTATTTAAAACGGGATTTAACAAGTTTTAAAGTCAGAACGTAGCATCATATAATATCTGCTTATAAATGACTAGGCCATGAAGTAGAAATTTTATTTGAATGAATCTAAAGCTGAAGGATAAACTGAATGAGAAATTATATAAAACAACCACAGTAAATCAGTACTTTAAAGTAATTCTTTCAGGAAGCAATGAAGACATTTTATTGCTTTCCAAGGACATATATCTAAATGAATTATACAAGCTAATTATTTCCTAGGTTCCTTGCCTTCCTCCTCACATAATTTACAAGCGAATCAGAACCTATTTTTGTTAAATGATATATTAAAAAAGATAGCTAGATCTATCCTTAATCCTGTACCTGCCACGCACATATAAGCACACATGCACATTTTACTTAAAATTAGTCTTATCCTTTTCATATTTCATTCCAAAGGTTAGAGTTTCTCAAGCTAAAATAAATTTTAAGTCAAAACCTGAAGTATGGTGGCAGCATAAAATCGATACAGATACCTTCACATTCTAAATGTCTTCTGAAATTTTCCTATGTTATTTTCTTCTGAATCAAAACTACCCGAGACTCCTCTACAGAAACATGATTATCAATGGAATTTTCTTTCCCCAAATTTTGTGGTTTGAAGTCCTAGCCCCAAGTGTCTCAGAATGTGGCCTTATTTGTGATAAAGTGTTCATAGAGGTGTTCAAGATCAACGAGGTCATTCGACCTGGACACAGTTCAATCATGACTGATGTCTTTAAAGGAAAGGGGAGATGTGGAGGCACAGCACAGGACAGAGAAGATGATGTGAAGACAGGGCAAAGCCAGGCATCTACAAGCCAAGGGGAGAGGCCTGGGTGGCGCATTCCCTCAAAGCCCTCAGAAGGAACCAGCCTTTGGTATCTTGACTTTTCAATTCTAACCTTCAGAAATCCAAGATAATAAAATTAAGTCACTTATCATATGGTTGTACATACCAGGCACACAGCATAGATAATCTATTCTACCACATGCATTCATCAACTTGTGTATTCCTTCTCAGACCTTTTACTCTTTCCTGGTCTTTATACTTGAAGGATTTTGTATCTGTTCTTCAAATAGCATAACCTGAACTGTATAACTTAACAAAGACAGAACCATGAAAAAATAGTCTAAATTAATCTAATTCATGAATATAAAATTGTCAAAATATGCTATAGAAACTCTTTACTTGAAAGATACATGGATGTAGCATTGTAAATAGGACATATTAAAGACACTGAGAACATCCATGATAAACTTCTATAAGCAATCTAGATGTTAAAACATGGGATAGCAATGTATCTCTCTCTCTCTCTCTCTCTCTCTCTCTATATATATATATATATATATATATATATATATATATATATATATATATATATATATATATATATTCAATAGTAAATTTCACCATAGTGGTGAAACACCAAAAATAATCTTATAAAAGTCAAGAGTAAAAGCAGAATTCTTTTTAATAACAATATTCTGGAAGTCCTGGCTGACATAAGTAAGAAAAATCACCAAAGTGTATTGAACCAAGAGGGAAAATTGCTATTATTTTAATAATGGTATAAAAAGTAGGCAACCAAAGGGATCTAGTGAAAGATTTCAATCAAGCAGTACATTGGGTGAGGACACACATTTCTTTTCAAATAAAGAGAATTTAAAATTCTGAAATTTTATTCAAAGTTGTTGTGGTGGTGAGCTCTTCATTGCTGCTTCAAAAAGAAACCAACCAAAAACAGCTTGTGGAGGAATTGGTTTATTCTGGTTTAAGGACTCAAGGGGAAGCCCCATGATGGCAGGGAAAACAAAGGCATGATCTGAGGGTGGACATCACCTCCTGGGCACCATCCGGTGGGCAACAGCAGCAGTGTGCCCAACACTGGCAAGAGGAAGCTGGCTATAACCCCCATAAGCCCACCTCAACACCACACCTCCAACAAGGTTCCAATTCCAAATTGCCATGAGCTGGGGATCAGCATTCAGAACATATTCGTTTGTGGGGACCCTTGGATCAAACCTCCACAGTGGCTATTCTTCATTGGTTACCAGTAAAATGCAAATAAAAATAAGATACTATGTACTCTCATCAGATTGAGAAACATTAAAAATATGAATAACAAGACTGTCATGTAGCACAATGGCAAAGCAGCTACCTAGAATGGGGGGGGCAGTGCTTTGTAAAAAAAATAATAGTATTAAACAAACATTAGTTAATAATTGTAGTGTTCCAGTCAGCTCATGCTGCTGGGTTGAACCTCCAAGCCAGACACAGTTTATAGGAGGAAGAAGGAAGAAGGGATTTATTGAAGCTACAGATCCAGGAGAAGTTCCATAATGGTGAAAGAAGTTGACCCCCTTTCATAGGTCCAAGTGATGTAGAAAACCCCGTGCCAATGAGAGACAAAGCCGTATCCGCTAGAGGAGAGAACATTTATTGATTATTAATTACACCAGAGGTAGTGGGCCAAGCATGGGACTCTCCCCAAAAAGGCCTTGGCCCCCAGCCATAAGGGATGAGGGGGTTTGTAGTTGGGTACATAGATATGTACGTGACAGTCAGCATGCAAGTCACAAAGGCAGTTAAGTCACAAGATGAATGAGTTGTAACAAACAGAAGTCTAAGCAAAGATTTGCAGTGGGTTCTGGGAAGTTCAGATAAGCCCCCAGCAACCACAAACAAAGGAATGGTAGTAAGTATTCTCCTTCCTCTCTTATCTTACCAAGGCTTGTTGTGTTCACTGACCCCAAACAGCTGCTGCTTCTCTGCCTCAGTAATTTTCCAGATTTCAATAATATTCACTTATACTCCTGTGGTGTTTATTTACATTAGCAGTATTCCAATCTTCCCTTACACAGCAGAAAGAGAAAACCATCACCAGCACCACACACACACACACACACACACACACACACACACACACACACACACACACACCAACAAAACAGTAGCTTTGGGCTGGAGAGATGGATCAGTGGTTAAGGCACTTGCCTCCAGTGCCTAAGGCCCCGGGTTCAATTCCCCAGTACCCACATAAACCAGACCCACAAGGCGGTGGGTCTCTCTCTCTCTCTCTCTCTCTCTCTCTCTCTCTCTCTCTCTCTCTCTCTCTCTCTCTCTCTTTCTCTCTCTGCTTGAAAATGAATAAATAAAAAAAACAGTAGCTTTGTTGAGTTCAGAGGACTCTTTGATATTTATGGTTGGAATTCCAGATTCGCCCCCAGAAACACCTTAAAGCTAGAGGCTAGAATCCACTCAAGATAGCACCTCCTCCAGCCAGACAACTGGAGAAAAGCTTTAAATAAACTTCTGAGCCTACTGGGGGACGCATCCCCTCAAACTACCACATGTAGATAAAATATGGCTATGTGTTTCCAGAGGAGTATATTGGTAAAATAAAATTCAGAAAGAATTTGTATTTATTATGTATCACATTTTTAATTAGCATTCATTTTTACCTTGCATTTTCAATATAAATGCATAGTTAAAACAGTTTCTATAGTTATATGTATGAATTTTGAAATTATCTTGTTAAGATAATGCATATTATAAGTTTTAAACAAAATAAAACCATACGTGTTTAAAAGCTATTATCTGTAATTCTAGGTTTCTAACTCCATGGAGTGAATGAGATCTGAGGTATCCACTGTGTACATCAACTCTCAGCCCTACAGAAGAGTTAGTCTAAAAACTAAAAGCCATCTTAAGACATATAAAGTCAACATATAAAATTTGAATGAAATTCTATTGTGACTTTATAGGAAGTAAGCATACATGATATTTTCAACCAAAAATAAATGGTAGAGGTAGAAGGTTTGTTTATAATCCCAAATGTGGAAGAGTAGTGTAATAGTGTGACCAGTGAGGGAGGGGATCCCAGGGAGACACTTGGACACAAAAATGGCAGCAAGGAAGCTGTCATTAGGCAGCTAGTGACTACATCTAGGATTCCGGAACCTAAATATTGCCCTGAGCTCATCTATAGGGCCCCCTATTTATACAGAAAAACCATAAGATTTCATTTTACAATTAATGATAACCTTACAAATGAGAGTTAATTTCTCCCACCCCCTGGTGCCAGCAAGCAGCAGAATAATGCATAAAGCAAGAGCCAGGAAACACTTTCACCTTGCATTACAGTTACTGATAAGGAGAAGGGGGTCTGCAAGTGACGTTTGCCTCCGTAAACCAGGTCTGGTTTCCTCTAGATGTAAGAGGTTGCCCAGAGAATCCAGATGGAGTCTTTAATCCATCTTGTAGGGACTGTTTGAGACACCAAGATGGCTTTTCTTAGGTTCAGTTACCAGGGGCTGTTTCATTCATGTTTAATGCAGTTTAGTTTCTTTCCAACTTCAGATTTCTCATAAGCAAATTTGATATACTTGTTCATACTAAAATCTTCCAATTTTCATTTTAACCTGCGTGGATGCGGGTTTGTGGGAGCATGAGGGTATCATGGTGCATAAATGTCAGGGTCTCTTACTTGCCTCCAGCTCACCAATTACACTATCCAGGGAGCCCCAGGTTCCTGTGCCTGCCTGCCTGCCTGCCTGCCTGCCTGCCTGCCTGCCTGCCTGCCTGCCTGCTCTGGACTGGAACTAAGAGTATGCTCCACTATTCCCAGTGTTTGTACACAGGTCTTCATGCTGCAAGGCAAGTCTTTACAGATTAAACTATCTTGCCACTTCTCAATCCCACCTTGTATTAAAAGCACAGCATGAGACCCAATGGATCCATCTCAAGGTCAAAGCAGTAGATAAGTTACAAAGAGTTACCTGCCAGGATAAGTTTTATGACCCACCCCTCTTTTGTGGTGCTAGCGTTGTATACATAATAAGGAAATAAATACTCTGTCTGCCACTGAGCTACTTATATCCGAAGTCTCATAAATACAGTTTATCTTTGCAAGAAAGCTTCTTTAACCGCTGAACCAGATTTATTTTTTAGAACCAACTTATCAAGACGATTGACATAAAAATTGTACATATTTGATGTATATAGATAGATGAATTTAGAAATAAATATAAACTCATGAAAGCATGAGTGTCATCTAACACACCCATGTGTGTATATATCACAAGTTTCTCATCTCTTTATTATTACTATTTTTGTGTGCAACAAGATCACTTAATCTAAGATCTTTTTTATTGGGACTAAAAAGATGACTCAGTGGCTAAAGGCAATTGCTTGCAAAGCCTGACATTGCAGGTTTGATACCCCAGGACCCATGTTAACCAGATGCTCAAAGTGGCACATGCATCTGGATTTTGTTTGCAGTGGCAAAGGCCCTTGTCTAATCGATGGATCTTGGTTCTCCTCTGTTTTCTTTGCCATCTGTAAAATCAAGCAGATTCTCCAAACAAGAGTAAGAGAAGCTTGGGTTAAGGAGTTATTAATTTTGTTTTGTTTAATTTTGTTCCTGAGTGCTGGAATTAATAGCCACGACCACGCCCAGCTATTAAATTTTATTGAAAGACTTTTTTTGTTGTTGTTGTTTGTTTGTTTGTTTCTTTTTTGATGTGCAAGCCCACTCTCCTTCTCCAGAGAGCAGTGAGGGCTTCTTTCTGAGTTTCCAGACTATGGGATTCTGACTTGGCTTGCACTACCAGATATGAGTTCTCTCCCACTGAGTGGGCTTCATGTCTTATCAGAGAACAGTTGGCTACCCACAGAGGCTGCATGCCACTATTGCACAGATGTGTACTTCTTGATTTCATAGTCTGCAGGGTCCCCTGCTTATCCATGCCATTGGTGATCATTGTCCACAACTTCCTTTTCTGAGTTCCACTCTACAACCAATGCAACTGTCCATCAAGAAGAGTTGATGCATATTTTATAATTTTATTTCTGTCCAAATTGCTTGAATAAAGACATTAATCACATATATTTTAAAAATACACATCAATTTATTGTTTTTATATGGTGTAAAATATCTGTAGTGAAATAAAGTTTATTTTCTAAAATGACAATGCATCTTCTCATACACACCTGAAACAAACGTTCGTATGTTTGGAAGGAAAAACAACAAACAGCAAAACAGCCTGCCACCTGAAATGAACTTGTAGCATGCACGTGACAGTCTTACCTCTTTACTTCAATTACAAAGATAAAATACAGCATATCCTATATCCCTCTGCAATTATCCCTGTTAAAAATGTTTTCATTTTCATTGTTTCGTTTATCCTGCAGCAATCCATTCAAGCAACTTATCATGCAAATTAAAATCTAGATTAAAACAATAAATTTCTATATTTACTCATTCTCCTTTCCACCACTAAAATCTACAGCTTTTCTGATTCAGAGCTCATGTAAGACACACAGCCAAATATGAGGAATGTGGTCATTCCAGAATCCCACACCCATTACAATATATCTGATGTCTGTCATCAAAAGCAGTTCCTAAGAAGCAAGATTCATGTCTTACACACATGAAATCTGCCCTCTTGTCTAATTCATTGAAAATACTCATTCAAATGTGAAGCTGGGTAAAAGAAAGGTGAAGCCTATGCTGCTCCCCCTGAGGAATGATTTTGGAATAAAGCTTTGAGACTTTTCACTCCTTTCATATACAGTAGGCCACCATTTCTTCTGCCTTTTCAGAGAAAGGAACAAAAATAAAGTATCTGTCTTTGTTTGCTGGCATTTATTCACACAAGCTTTTGTCTGGGCTTACTGATTTGCCTTCTGGGAAAAACAGATACTTGAACACTAATTCAATGATCATTAATTTACATTTGACTTTTATAACATCATTGATAGCAAACAAATTGAAATTTACATTTTTCATGTTTCATTATTTAGTTTCTAGACAGCAATAGAAGCAAGTTTTTAAGTGTGATTTGTATCTTTGAATTACAATTGAATTTTTTTTCTAGAAAGGGGGCCTTTTACAAAGAAACTATAGATATGATGAGATATGATGTCTGAAAGTATAGTCTTAAGGGGACCTTTAAAAAAATCCCAAGAATGTCAAAGTACCACAAACTAATCAAAGACTGCACATCGTAGGTACAACTGACCAGCTATTAATAGAATAAGTACAATTACACTCAGGCAAGAGATCTTATCAGCACAGAAAATGGGCTTTATGAATTCTTTTCTTCTTTCCATACAGATGGACACGAGTGAGCTCTAATATCATTATGTTTAGACACAGCTTCATCCAGATCCAACTGTACGCCATTGATATTCACCTCCATGCAGCCATTGTAAAAGGCATTTACTGGAGTGGCACTGAAGGGGACATCTGCAAAAACAGGATTAACAATTAGTGCAGTGCTTCCAGCATCTTATCTGCTTATAATTAGACAATTACTCAGACTTCCCATTCTCGGCCTAATTCTAATCCTAAAGAAGAAATTCATAATATGCTTCTTTTTAATTTTTTATCTTTTTGTTGCTTGTGTGTGCATGCGTTGTATGGGGGAAGGGGGTACAAACATGCCCTGGGACATGTGTGGAGGTCAGAGAACAATGTCAAGGTATTGGTCCTCTCCTTCACCTTGCTCGAGACAGGCTCTCTCTTATTGTTTTTGTTAACAATCCAAGGCTTTCAGAGGGTTTATGGCAGCTTGGTTGTGGTCTGGTCTAGGAAGGGGGTCCGACCACCCGAGGGGGCAACCAGGGGTGTCTCCTACCTGGGTTCGGCACCAGATATAAGGTTTAAAAATGACCAATACCACTACCATGAGACCACTCTGAAAGAAAAGGCTTTAATCAGAGAAAGAACACTGAGCTAGGGTCCATCTCTCCAGAGTGGAGAAAAAAGCAGGCTAGGAACTTCAGATCTGGGATTATAAAGGGAAGTGAAACTGAAGTCCAGGAATGTGTCACTAGGCTCCCAGGTTGGGGGATGGGCCAGCATGGGGGAAGGAAGGTCCCTCTGGTCAGACAGAGACAGCGCGAGGGGGTTACAAGGCAGGCTTTATCTGGAACTCCTGTTGGAGTCTGGTGTGATTGACACTTCTCCTAAAGCTCACCACACTGGCTTCAGAGTTCCCTTCAAGGGAACTGTGGGGAGCATAAGTCTTAACCTAACAGTTTTGCCACTTGGACTGCCAGACTAGCTGTCTATGAGCTCTGGGCTTCTCCTAACTGTGCCTCCCACTGACCTAAGTACTTTGGATTACAGCTACATGCAATGCTGTCTGTCTGCCTTTTTGCATGGGTGCTGGCAGTTGGCTCGCAGAGCAAGCACTTTAACCACTAAGCCATCTCCTTGCCATTTAACAACGTGACTCTATTGGATATATTATATTATGCTTGGCACAAAGCTCAGTATATCATCATGGGTTTCTCTGATTCACAAACACAATCATTTCTATTGAAACTGAAGGTAAATATCCACACTTGGAACAGTAGAGAACATTCTGCGATGCCTTTCACTTACTATAAAAATAATATACATGATTTTCCCTTCAAATTTGTCCAACATTTCCAGCACTGTAAAATAATTTCTTCAACTTCAGGTTATGGCTATAGCTTAGACTTAAGCTTGGACATCCTTCTTAAATACCATGATAAGTACATCCTTTTATCATTGCTGGAATAAAAGTAGAGCTCTGTGTTTTCCTAAGAAATAGTTTCTTGCTGAGCATAACATAGTTGGTCATAGAGGATTTACTTTTATGTAATAATAATATTATTTTTAAAAATACCATTTTAATTATTCCTCGGAGGGTAGTTTAAGGTCATTTTAGTGCTTTGGGGCTTTGCTGCCCTTTCTTCTGGCTATCTGACTTCATCCCCATTACAACATCCTGGTTTTCCTAAGAACTATAGTTTATTTTGAAAAGAGTCATCTCTCTCTATTTCCTTCTACTTTTTGTTATTTGAATTCACAATGGGTATTCATCAGGCCTCATTCTTCTTCCTCAAAAACCCATTATGCCAAAATAAATACTTCAAATTTTCTACATCTATTTCCCAGTACAGTGATGTAGTCTACACTTCTCTATGAACCGATTGCATATTTTTTTAAGAATGCTCAAGTCTGGCTTAACATCATTGCTAATGCATCAATTTAATCACAAAGCATCATTTATTATGTCCCGAGTTGACCTCCAGAATATGTAGAATTACTATGTACCAATTCCAAATAAAATTACATTTTAAAAAAATCTTCAGAATCATCGATTTCTCTTGATTCTAATTCATCACATGTGACATATCACATCTAGCAAGTATAACAATAATTTGGCCCTCTCCTAGTTCACGGTCTCAATGTCTCAATCTTAGGCTCTCCTCATCTCCTTAGTTTTTCTTTAAAGCCAACTTCCTTGAAGTTAGCCCATACTGCAAAATCCTTGAATCTGCAATTTTGGTATTCCGGCATCTTTTATACTCCTTCATTGCTTGATTTCCTTAAAATGCAGTCAAGAGATTTGTAAATAAGGAAGTAGGTGCATCTCACTGTAGAGTTCATTCAATTTAACTATAATTATGCTCTTTAATAATTAACTCTATCTCTATCTCTATATTAGTATATAGATATAGATATATAACTTTTGGATCCCATTTACTTACATTCCCCCCAAGATACAGAAAGGAGTCCCAAATATGGAAAATTACAATGCTGAATATTTTAAACTAATTAATGAAGGTAACTAGGTATCCACATATTAGAATAAGTCTTCACATGAGAATAATCTACAAATAGTACTTGACAATGCTTCAAAATACTTCTCTGCCTCTGTTTTTGCCACTTAAGGCACAATGTTGGTGCCAATTTAATAGTTTTCACTGTTAAGTTACAGATGATCCTCTGTGGTAGTTTGGTTAAATGTCCCCCAATAGACTCAAAAATATATTAAAGATTTGTCTCCAGCTGCCTGACTGGAGGAGGTGTCACCTAGGCTGGATTTTGGTGATTCTGAGGTAGATGTAAAATTCCAGCAATACATATGCAAAAAGCAGCCAGAACAGTCTGGCAGTCATGCTGTTTGTGAGTTACAGTGTGCTTGCTTGCTTGCTTTGGAGGTGCTGGGTCTCTGTCTGCTTGGATCTGTGCAAGGGGGCCAGTATTTTCCTTCATTTTTGGAACTTCCCCTGGATCTGTTATTTCAATAAATACTTTCCTTCCCAAATTGTGCCTTATTTGGGGATTCATCCTAGCAGCATGTGGCTGACTATGACACCCTCCTTTCCCCCATGCTCCCCTGTAGAAAATGGAATCTTCATCATGCTACTCTCATGCCCTAGACAGAACCAGCGTAAGGGAGGAAAGCATTTACGTTGGATCATGGTTCCAGAGCACAGAGTCTATCAAGACAAGGAAAGAGCGTCAGGAACAGGAAACCTGCACCACACCTTCATATCAGCAAGGAGGAAAGGAGAGAGAGAGAGAGAGAGAGAGAGAGAGAGAGAGAGAGAGAGAGAGAGAGAGAGAGAGAGAGAAGAGAGAGAGGCATTCAAAGCTCCACTATAAAATCTCAAGGCTCACGCCCAGTGACACACTTCCTCCAAAAAGGCTCTACTTTCTAAAGTTTTCACAACCCTCCAGAACAGCATCACCCGTTGGGAGTTAAGTATTCAAACACATGAGCCTATGGGGGACATTTTAAATTCAAGCCACCACACTGTCCTGACTGCCATCCCTGTTATCTAGGAACTTGACCTTATCTGTACGGTAGGGCTGACATCCATCACTACCTGCAGCGTTAATTAGCTGATTCATTTTTAACAATGCCAGTGATATCCAGGACAGCAGTGTGGCTATTACTGCTATTATCATGACTTCTTCACTCCATAGGCTCTGCGCTCACAGAAGCTGCACTCCCTTTGACCTCTCATTTATTTATTCATCCAGAGTAAATTGTTAAAGTTCTAATACTGACATACCCATCTCTTGCCTAAAACACTGTAATAATATCTATGACTTTTATAACAAGACCCTGAACCAACTCAAATGGCCAGTCCAAATTCGTCCTGCAAAACCATCTCTTGTGTTCGAACATATCACATTCCTCTCTGGTCACCCATGGACCATTCCACTGACATATATTACAATGCCCACTCCCACCACCTAAATTCACTGAAGCTTTTAAATACCAAATTTAGGTTTTAGTCTCTTGTTTGAAGAGATGATTCTTAATCCCCCAAATTAAACCAGGTTCCCAGTTTCAAGCTCTAAAAAATGTATAATTATCCTTCATAGAAATGGTCACATTCTAATATATCAACATATTCTTAATTATTTAATATCTGACACTGTCACTAAGTTATAAAAAGCCTAACAGACTATATCTTTTTTATTTGATATTCCTAGTATCTGGGACATAAGTTCCTGTGCGCAAAAGGTATGTGTGTGTTTGTGTGTGTGTGTGTGTGTGTGTGTGTGTGTGTGTGTGTGTGTGTATGTTTGTATGAATGAGGGCACATGCCCAACATGGTGTATCTTTGGACGTTGGAGAACAGCTTCAGGTGTTGGTTCTCACTTTCTACTTGTAGGAGGTAGAGTCTTTCATTGCTTGTGCACCACTTTCTCTGGGCTTTCTGGCCCACAAGCTTCTGGGAGCATCTCCTGCTTCTCCTTCCCTTCTCACCCAAGGAGCACTGGGATCACGGTGCTACAGTATCTGTCTTTATGTGGGTGCTGGGAATCCAAACTTGGGTATTCATGCTTGTGAGGCAAATGCTTTATTCACTGAGCCATTTCCTCAGCTCCAACTTCTTAATAAATATTCAATCAATGATGCACAAATTTACGAAGAAATGAACTTATAAGACTATTATAAGAATAAAATAATGCACTCTTTCTTGTTTAGATAACCAAGTGTAACAAAAAAATTGATTAGTTTCACTTCATTATTAAACAAACAAATATAATTGAAATATTGGTACAACTATTCAAGCAAAGAATAATGAATACAGGAACTTTTGTCTTCCCTTCTGATGCCTCATTACTAAAATTTTATGTTTAAAATATCATCAACTTGAGGGGCTAGAGACATGGCTGGGGGGAGAAGAATGTTGCATGATGGTCTGATTCACAGAGAGTTTGATTCCTCAGCCCCCACATAACATCGGGCTTGCCACGCATGACTGTAACCCCTGTCCAGTGGAAGCAGGGAACAGAGAATCACCGGAGCTCAATGCTCAGTCATTTCTGATTTAAAACTCTAACTTCAGTGAAAGACTCCGTCTCACAGAAACACACAAGCATGAGTGACACAGAGAAAGGACACTCAGCACTCTCCTCTGTCCTCCACATCCAAAGGCATGGGGCAGGCACATCCGTACACACGTATGC
>PVHP010014585.1:0-38867 GCA_004024765.1 Zapus hudsonius
ATTAATTTATTTATTTAGGGGAGAGAGAGAGAGAGAGAGAGAGAGAGAGAGAGAGAGAGAGAGAGAGAGCAAGAGAGAGAGAGGCAGACAGAGAGAGGAAATGGGCATGCCAGGGCCTTCAGCCATTGCAAATGGACTTCACATGCATGCACCGCCTTGTGCATCTGGCTTTAATGCGGGCACTGGGGAGAGTTTTGTAAGTTGTCTCTATTAAATTGAGGTATAGGCTATCTATGCCTATTCTTTCCAAAGCTTTGAACATGAAGTGGTGTTGAATTTTGTCAAAGGCCTTCTCCGCATCTATTGAGATAACCATGTGGTTTTTGTGGCTGAGCTGATTAATGTGGTGGATTACATTTATGGACTTGTGTATGTTGAACCATGCTTGCATCTGTGGGATGAAGCCAACTTGGTCAGGGTGGATAATATTTTTGATGTAGCGTTGTATTCGGTTTACTAGGATTTTGTTCAGGATTTTTGCATCTAATTTCATCAGAGATATGGGTCTGTAGTTCTCTTTTCTTGTTGCATCCTTGCCTTGCATCCCTGATTTGGGGATTAGGACAATGATAGCTTCATAGAAGGTGTTTGGAAGCCTTCCCTCTTGTTGTATGCTTCTAGCAAGCTTCAGAAAGAGTGGTTTCAGCTCTGTGATGAAGGCTTGGTAGAATTCAGCTGAGAAACCATCTGTTCCTGGGCTTTTCCTTTTGGGAAGGTTTTTGATTACATTTCCAATCTCTGTGTATGTGATAGGTTTATTTAGTGCTTTTATTTGCGCTGAGTTAATCTTTGGCAGTTGGTAGGTGTCCAAAAACTTATCCTTTTCTTCCAGGTTCTCTAATTTTGTGGAGTAGAGGTTTTGGAAGTATGACCTGATGATTCTTCCAATGTCTTCAGGATCTGTTACAATCTCACCATTGTCCTTTCTGATTTTGCTGATTTGGGCTTTCTCATTTCTTCATTTGATTAGATTGGCCAGGGTTTGTCAATATTATTAACTTTTTCAAAGAACCAACTCTTTCATTTATCTATTTTTTAATCATTTTCTTTATTTCTAATTCATTAATCTCCACTCTGATTTTAATTATTTTCTTTCGTCTTGTGCTCCCTGGGTTAGGTTTTTCTATCTGTTCCAATGATCTTAGGTGGGTGGTTAGGCAGTTGATTTGAGACCTCTCTGTCTTTGATATGAAGGCATTTATCGCAATAAATTTTCCCCTCAGGACTGCCTTCATTGTGTCCCACAAGTTCTGATAAGTTCTGATGTGTTATTGTCATCATTTATTACTAGGAATTTCTGAATTTCCTGTTTTATTTCTTGGATGACCCTATCATTTTTTAGGAGCGAATTATTTAGGTGCCAGTATTTTGTGTATTTTCTGGATCCTGTTTTATTGTTAATTTCTACCTTTAATGCACTATGGTCTGATATGATTCAAGGAACTACATCAATCTTCTTGAATTTGTTTAAGGATGAATTGTGACCTAAGATGTGATCAATTTTAGAAAAAGTGTCATGCGCAGCTGAGAAGAATGTATATTCTGTGAATCATCACAATTACTTAAGTAACAACACATTTCTTTCACAGAGTGCTCATGTTACCATGAACCCAATTTGATCATTTCCTTAACAAGTGACATGGGCTAATATTAGGGTAGAGTCTTCAGAATCAGTTTCTATAATCAGAATAATGAGTAATGTGCATTAGCTGCATAGTTAGATGTGAACAATAAGCTGGCTATTTAAGGCTAATACAGAGATGTATGAATAATAAGCTAGCTATTTGTGGCTATCATAGAGATATACCATTTAACAAGGTTTTATCCCCTGACAAGCAGTTAGCACAATGGTACCAAATGGTGCCAAGCAAAACCAACCAAAATAGGCATTGTTTTTGCTTCTTTTCCAAGCAGCTATTAACAGATTTCTCCAGCAATCAAGGATACTAACACCAAGTTAGCTTAAATCTGTTTGGGGGAAAAATCTTTTCTCTTAGGATTCATTAAAATTTCCAACCACACATCTCTCTTTGAACTACTGTGACATCTGCTTATACCGCATACTGGCATGTAATTGGCCTTTATTCAAGTGTAATTGGTGGTTTACATTATTAAGTCTGTCTCTGTTTTGGCTCATTATTTAGAAACAATTGAAGTTGATACCAGCACAATGTCAAGATTAAGGTCACTAATGGTGCCTCCTCCTTTAACTCAAAACAGGTGAGTTTAATTCATTTTGCAACCCTTACTTACCTTTAAAACAGAGCTAACAAATATGTTTTCATAGCCACAGATTGATGATTCCCTTACCAAGTGGCATGGCTCCCCTCAAAGTGTTTGGAAATGTCCTACAATAGTACAATAACTGTAAACTATAAGAGATTAACATATTTCTTAAAGGTAATCATCTATTATTCCTTAGTATGCCTAAATCAAGTTTACTTTAATAAATTATTATCAAGGAACAATTTCCATGCACGTTTAATACTAGGAACTCTGATATTTTAAAAATTGAACTCGAGAAGTATTATTCTTTACCAAAACACTATGCACGAATATAGTGCTGACAAGTAAACATCAAAAGAAAAAAGATAAAATAACAATCCTTTAAATGCAAAGGTGGAACCAGAAATTTAATAGCACATTCTTTTTTTTTTACCAAGGGAACCACTGCTCCTGCATAGCACTGTTCATATATTTCTGTATTCATATTCCATATACATTATCTGATAAGGCAGCATTTATACCCTGCTCATAACACCCACTGCTAAACAGAACACCATTTTCCTGGAATGTGACACAAATTTCAGCAGGCATGTTCTCCAAAGGCTTTTCCTAGAGAGACTGTAACCATCCTGGCAGGAAGAGAGATATTCTAAAGAAGCACTTGTGTTCCTCCCATTGGCTATCAGACTATTGAAGCAATGGACCCCAAGAAATTGGGCTTTCCCCAGGATCCCATGCTGGAATAAGGAAAACCCTGAAGCCTGGTGAGAGCAACAAGAGGAACTTGCCTCAGGCAAGATCTGAGGCCTTGCACTGACAGAATGCGTTTGAGATTGGGAGTGCTTAGCTAGGCATGCCTCTTGCCTTCTATTTAAACCCAAACCTCATGTCAGGACACTGAAGACAGACTTAGAGGAGAGTGTCACTGGACCTTTATGCTAATTCTCAATGTGGCCATATGGAATAAATCTCTTTTTTCTGTTTTTCCTTATTAGTTGTTGGTATAATTGCCTTATTGGGGATGACTGGACAAGCCTGGCAGGTTGGAGGAAGTTGTTATAGCTGAAGCTCTCACTCTAATAACTCTAGTAACAAGATAATAAAACTTCTCTCAGAGACCATATAACACTATTTTGCCTGGAGCCCAAGGACCTGAAGCTGTCCAGAGAGCAGCTATCCTGATCTGAGGTAGAGTTGAGTCTGATTCTAACTCATACCCTAATCTCACTCCCTTGGTATCTCCATCATCCTAGCTACAATAGTGCTTTCACCACAACAGCTGCACAGTGGCCCTCCAACATCAGCTAGCCCTAAATGAGTAGCCTTTGCTCCTGCATCCCAGGCTCCTATACTCATGAGTGATGCCAGCTCAGTTTCAGAAGTGTTGGTACAGCTGAAGGTTTTGGTCTGATTCAGGGCATTTGTATATTCAATAATGTGTATCCCCTTGCTCCTATAGGGGACAAAACCCAAGATCTTACACATGCTAAGCTCATGTTGTATTACTAAGCTACATGCATGCCTATCTCTGATCATTCTTGAAGGTGGAGGGAGAATGTTAAGACCTGAGATTCAGGAGTAAGAAGAACTAGTGTTTCTTCACCCTCAGTTTGTCTAGTCCAAAAAATGGATTGTGAATGTACCTGTATTATAAGCTGGTTGAAAAAAATACTTTGGTTAAAGGTAACAAAATAAAGTAGTAATTAAAATGTATATCACGGATATGATTATATGACATGAACTGGGGAATGTTGGTGAATTCAAGTCTTTATGCTAAGGGACAATAGAACACATTTAATGAACATATGACTAGAATTCTCTAAACCAGTGGCTCTCAAGTTTGAGCATTATTATCACTCTGAGTGTTTGTTCAAACACAGATCATCTGGCACTGCACTGATTTTGCAGGTGGGAACCGGGTCTGAGAAGTGGCATTTCTCCTGTGTTCTCAGGTCCTCCCCACCCAGATAACAACATTGGAGAAGCTCTGCTCTAACCAAGTGATTATCCATTGTGCCTATACATAATGTTGGAATTGTTTGGGAATTTGAATGTCAAACCTTCTTCAGAGGTTCTGCCTTCTGGGCTCAGAAGAGCAGCCTGGGCCACAGGATGATTTTAGGCACAGGAAATCAAATATGTATCTGATAAGGCCACAAAGGTAGGGTTACTTTATATTCTGTGTTCTAAGAGTGCACTTGTACTTCATTCTGTAGAGAAGAATCTGCATGTGTATCTTGAAAACATTGCAATATGTATATACTACTAATGATTTATTTGTTCTGAAATAATCCTTAGTTTAAATGTCATCCGAATGGAGGCTCAGGAAGAAATCAGAACTTAATGGCATTGGATTCTCCTCTGCTAAACAAATAGATTAGAATGAGGAAAAAGTGGGATTATTCTCTGCTACAAAGAGACAAGACCATGAAGCTTATGAACCATCTCCAAGTACATGGTCAGACAGGTAAGAAAAGTTTGCAGACCCACCTGGCCAGCATGGTAACACTAAACTTTAGTGGATTTACTGCCTTTGTTTTGTTTCCCTGTAAGATGAGACAGGTCTTTGGGATGCTAGTCCACTGTCTTCTCAAATTGCTGGCTCTCTGAGTAAAACACAGTTTAAAGATTCAATTCCAAAAACAAGATTCCAGAACTCTTACACATCCCAGATCCAGAAACAGTGTTCTTGACCAAGAAGTAGTCTGAATTAATTTATTATTTCTAGTATTATTGTGGTTTGAATGTGATGTGTCCCTCATAGGCTTCTGTGTTTGAATAGAGGTCTCCAACTTGTGGTGCTGTTTTAGAAGATTGTGAACTCTTTAGGAGGTGTGGCTTTGCTAGAGAAAGCGGATTGGTGTTGGGCTTTGAGGTTTGATAGTTAGGCTTCACATCCTGTTTACCCTCTGCTTCCTAATTATGGATGTAACCAGCCTACCTTCCATTCCTGTCACCATGACTTCCCTTCAATGATGGAATGTTTCCTCCTGAAACTGTAAGGCAGAATATACCTTTTTCCTTCCTTGAAATACTTCTTGTCAGGTATTTGTCACAATAATAAATAAAATAACTAATGCAAGGATTATACTGTATGCACACAAGGTCAGGCCGGTTTTTCTTGTGCATTCTCAACTCTAAATACTTAAATTCTCTTGGAACATAAGGAAAGTAGACTGAATGATGGATCAACATAGGCCCAAAGGAGAATAATCACATGACAACCTACCCAGGTATAGACAGCTACACCTAAGAATGTCAAGTGAATTTTAAAATATAAACATAGTTTTTATTGATATCTTTATTATCCATAGTTAGATACACTGTAAGAGTAAATCTTATGATTCCCTTCATCCCTTTCCCCAATCCACTGGGTTTCTTCCTTTCTGGGTTTACTGGATCAGTCCATGGAGTAGCGGGTTATGAATTGTACAAGAGGTAGCCTGTTTCTCTCCTCCCACTCCCCCCTAATTTGTGTGCTATTTCTGTAGGGTACAATGTCTCTGGATATTCTCCCCCACCATAGCTCTTACATTCTTTCCAACCCCTCTTCCTCTTAGTTCCCAGAATCATGGTGGGTGAGTTTTAAGTCTGCTTTATAGTTGAGATCTTAAGTATCTCTGGACTTCTGCTTTCGGTTGTGTTGAATTTCATTGGTATCTGTCTCATTGACCTATCCTGGGTTATCTGACTTTCTCTGGTGATAGGTTTCTTGTTTATCCCACCATTTTCTCATAGGCTTCATTTGGGGTATACATGATAGACCAGGGGTGGTTCATCTCTGGCCAGGACGTCAGTCATCATCTCATGGCTTGTTGGTGGAATTGGGTTGACTATGGCTCTCTTATTGTCTTCTGAAAAATACAAGCAGAATCTCCATGGGAAAGTGAGATCAGTATAGGTTAAAAGAGACACACATTGCTAATTTGGCAAGATTCTATTGGGTGTAGCTTCTCTGTAAGTCTCTGGTAGTGGGAATTTCCCCTTAGTTTCTGGGTTTTTGATCCCTATAAGAGTTTGTCCTGGATCCCAATTTCAGTTAAGGGTTCCTTGTAACTGAGTGGATCTCAGCCAATTTGTAAGCATAGGTTTTTGAACTGAGTATATGTATGTGCACATTCATGTGCATGCACATATGTGTGTGTTGTAATCACTCATGAAACATAAGAAAACCCAAAGAAACTCTCCAAGACACAAAGAAACTCTCTAAGACACATTATAGTGAAAACTCAACATTGAAAGCAAAGAGAGGGTGCTGAAAGCAACAACACAGAAACAACTAATCACATACAAAGGCAACCCCATCAGTTACATCAGACCTCTCCATTGAAACCATGAAAGACAAAAGAAGTTGGAATGGAGTTATTTAAAACCTAAAACACTGGGCTGGAGAGATTGCTCAATGGTTAGGGCACTTGCCTCCAGTGCCTAAGGCCCCAGGTTCAATTCCCCAGTACCCACATAAGCCAGACCCACAAGGTGGTGACCCTGGTGTGGTCTCTCTTTCTCTCTCTTTCTTTTTTTCTCTCTCTCTGCTTGAAAATGAATAAATATTAAAAAAAAATCAAAACCTAAACACTTTGGCTTCTAACATAAACTATTGTACCCAGTGAAAGATTCCCTCATAACAGACAGATAAAAGCAAGCTCTACAATTATATGAACATAAAACCAAACCTTCAGAGACTACTATAAGGAACAGTCTACATAGAAGAGTTGAGCAACCAACCTCAAGAGCCCAATAGAGGATGAGCACCATAATGAAAGTCAGAGTGTACTCAACATCATTTGCGACATCAATCCCCATATACATTCTACCATGGCAGGGATTAAATCAAACCTCACAGTTACATCCTTGAATATTAACAGATGTAACTTTCAAATAAAAAGAGACAGGCTAACAGGGTGGATCAGAAAAATGGACCCTTCCATCTACTGCCTTTAAGAAACCAACCTCACCTCTAAATATAGAAACCTCCTCAGGGGGAAATGATGATTTTCCAAGCAAATGGAAATAAAAAAGAAGTAGGTGTGACTACATTAATATCTAACAAAATAGACATTAAACCAAAAGTAATTAAAAAGGACAAAGAAGGATACTTTTTACTCATCAAGGAAATAATCCAACAAGAGGATATCACTATCATAAAGATGTTTGTACCAAATATAGGTGCAACACTTTCATAAAACAAAACTTACTTGAAAATAAAACAGAAATAAACTTCAATTCCATAATAATAAGAGACTTTATTACCCCACTGTCATCTCTAGACAGAGTATCCAAACAGAAAATCAGCAGGGAAATATTAGATCTTAATAACACCTTGGTGCAATTAGACCTAACAATCCTTTACAGAACATTCCATCCTAACTTGACAACCCATGGAACCTTCTCCAAAATAGATCACATATTAGGACATAAAAGGTGTCTCTATAAATTCAAGAGAATTAATGTAACTCCTTGCATCATATTGGACTACAAAATGTTAAAGCTAGAAAGAAACAAGAGAAACAACAGAAAATGCACCAACTATTCGCAACTGAGTGATACACTATTAAACAACGAATGGGTCATTTTAGAAATCAAGAAGTAAATTGAAAATTTTCTAGAAGTAAATGATAATGAAAGCACAACATACCAAAACTTATTGGACACAATGAAGGCAGCACTAAGGAGAAAATTTATAGGGATGCAGGGATGGTTCAACATATGGAAACCGGTTAACATAACCCACCACATTAATAAACTCAATCACAAGAATCACATGGTCATTTCAATTGATGCAGTAAAGGCCTGCAACATCACTTCATGATCAAAACACCGGAGAGACTAGGCATAGAGTGCTTACACCTCAACATAATAAAGGCCATATACAAAACTTCTAAAGATCAAATCATACTCAATTGGGAAAGACTCAAGGAGTTCCCATTAAAATTGGGAAGAACACAGGGGAGTCCACTCTCACCATTTTCTTCAACATTGTGCTTGAAGTTCTAGCCCTAGCAATAAGACAGGAGAAAGACATAGAAGGGACACAAATTGGAAAGGCAGAAGTCAAACATTCCCTTTTTGCAGATGATATAATCCTTTACATAACAGACCCAAAGGACAGTACCACAAAACTCCTAGATGTGATAGATTCTTTCAGCAAAGTGGCAGGATACAAAATTACACACAAAAATCTGTAGCCTTCTTGTATGCAAGGGACAAGCATACATAAAAGGAAATCAGTGAAACTGTCCCATTTCCAATAGCTTTAAAAAACCAAATATCTTGGAATAACACTAACCAAGAATGGGAAAGACTTATGTAATGAAAACATAATTATGCTCAAGAAGGAAATTGAGGATGATGTGAGACGATGGAAAGACCTTCCATGCTCCTGGATAGGTAGAATTAATATTGTGAAAATGGCAATTTTTCCAAAAGTAATATATAATTTCAATGCAATACCAATAAAAAGCCCAGCTTCATTCTTTACAAACATAGAAACATAATCTGAAAACTCATTTGGAATGGCAAAAGTCTCAGATATCCAAAACTATCCTCAGTAAAAGATGCTCCTCAAGAGGTATCACCATACCTGTTCTAAAGCATTACTGCAAA
The DNA here is from genome assembly GCA_004024765.1 of Zapus hudsonius. NCBI lineage: Eukaryota > Metazoa > Chordata > Mammalia > Rodentia > Dipodidae > Zapus > Zapus hudsonius. Next base: position 8,833 of record PVHP010014585.1, read on the forward strand.
GCCTTAGTAACAAAAACATCATAGTACTGGCATAAAAACAGACAGACCAAGGGAACCAAATTGAAGCCCCTACGTTTAGTTTGTGCAACTACAGCTACTTGATCTTTGACAGAGGTGCCAAAAACATTCACGGGAGAAAGACAGCACCTTCAACAAATGGTGCTGAGCAAATTGGATAAATACATGTAAAAAAAAAAAAGAAACTAGACCCACTCTTCTCACAATGCAGAAAAATTAACTCCAAATGGATCAAAGACCCCAATATAAGAACTGAAACTCTTAAAAAGCTGGAAGAAAAAAAAAATAGGAAGAACACTCCATGTGATTGAAGTATGGAAAAACTTTCTGAACAGAAACCCAGGAGCCCAGTAAACTCAGCAATCACTCAACCAATGGAATCTCATCAAGCTAAAAACCTCTGTACAGACAAACATACCATATACAGAGCCAAGAGACCACTATCAGACTGGGAGAAAATATTTACTAGCTACATCATGGACTGAGGAAAATATCGAGAGCCTACAAAGGACTCAAAAAAAAATTAAGTAATAAAACAATCAAACACCCCACTCAAAAAATGGGCAATGAACGCAACAGGGAATTCATAGATGAGGAAATACAAATGGCCAGTTGTCACTTAAGAAAATATTCAAAGTCCTTAATCATCAGGGAAATGCAAATCAAAACAACAGTGAGATTACATTTTACTCCAGTCAGAATGGCAATCATTAAAAAAAGTCCACCAACCATAGATGCTGGTGAGCATGTGGGGGGAAAAGGAATCTTTACTCACTGCTGGTGGGAATGCAAACTTGTACAACCACTATGGAAATCAGTGTGGAGGTTTCTGAAAAAAAAATGCAAATAGAGCTACCAACAGACCCAGGTATACCTCTACTGGGAATCTACCCTCAAGTCTCCTTGCTTCAACACATCACAACATCTGCTCAACCATGTACATAGTGCCTCAATTCATAATAGCTAAGAAGTAGAATCAACCCAAATGCCCATCACTGGATGAATGAATATCAACAGTTGAAAGATGCTTGAGTATCATCAGGATTGATAAAAAATTGTGGGGACTTTTGGAGCATTGTATTTTACATCATGTATGGTTACTAGTTTGTGGGGGCCAGGGGCAGATGTGATCATTTCATTCAGGTGCACAGCTCCAACAAGGTTCTAATACCCAAACTGCCATCAGCTTGGGATGAAGCATTCAAAACACATTTGTTTGTGGGACAACTGAGCCACAATAACACAAAAAATGTAATAACACAGACCATTGAAACTGCAAAAGATAGCATTGGGCAAGGCAAAAACAGATTGACACAATAAAAAATTTAAAGCAAATTGGGCAAACATCAAACTCAAACTCGAACTCTGATAATTCTAACCAGAAATGAGTCTCTTGGAGATCTGAGTCTGCCCCTCCAGTTTGGCTACTCTCAGTCTGGAAAAACTTCTTCCATTACTGGCAGCTCTCCTTGGCAGCCCTCCCACAGTCCTGGCATTTTACTGGGTATCCACGGCAACCCATGATTTATCCTCATGTCTCCCTCGGGTCTTCATGCAGACAGTTCAACACACCTGCTTCACACTGCCCATGGACAAAAACTATGTTGCAAATCCAATGACCCTCTCTTCCTGCATTTGTTATACTCCAAACATAGTACCAGGTGGGCTACCAATTTGTTAATCCAGGGGGGAAACAAAGAAAATTTAGAAGAATAGGAATATTTCAACATTCAGGCCCTTACTTCAAAAGAGTCTGCATTCTTCCTGCTGTCCCAACACAAATCACCTGGCCCAATCTCATTGGTTTTGTAATCACTCAAACAGTTGCAGCTGATCAGGTAGCAGTTTTCTCCGAAAGATTTCATTTCTTTCTGCACCATCTCCATCTGCTCACACCAGTCCATTTCTATGCAAAGCAATCCTGCACAAGTTCTCAGGACACAGGCAGGCCGATGCATACAAGACTAGTTGATGTATCCATAAGCCACCTTCTCTTCATGCTCTTCAAACTTTCCAGCGACTCAAATTTATGCATAGTGTGGAAAGCCACAGCTGTAGGAGAAACAAAAAGCATTTGTGATGTTACTGTTATGTTTAAAGTATTTATTTCCACAGGGAAAAAGGCCCCTGAAACTATATATTCCAAATTATAAAATGAATGATTTAAATTTTTATTATTTATTTTTGATTGCCAAATAATGTTTGTATTTGTGAAGTGTAACTTAACACTTTGATCTATGTACATGTTATAGAAGAATCAAGTTAACATATTTGTTACTAATTTCTTTTTGGTAGTGATGTTAAGAAGCCTATTTTAGCAAATTTGAAATATACATTATCATATTATCATTATTCTAAATACTGTGGTACTAGTTCACTTAAAGCTTATTCCTCTAGCCTAACCCTAACTTTTTTTTTGCAGGTAAAAGAACTAGTGTAAATTTATTCAAATGAAATCTGTTGCAAGCATTACTTTAAGTAGGCTTTGAAAACAGTCTTATTCTGTCTCTTGTATTTTTTTTATTGCCCATAATGAGTTACATTGTGTAGTGGGCCAACAATGAGTTGTTTTCCCTAATTCCTCATCGCCCCCTTCCTCATCCCCAGTCAGCTGGATATCCTCCTCTGTGGGCCATCTGGATCAGTCTTTGTGGTAGGGGGACCATGGATAGCCTAGTATTCAGCCAGGTTCTCCTGACCCAAGTGTGTTGTTACTGAGGGTTGCCATGCCTCTGATATTCTCCCCCACCACGGCTCTCACAATCTTTCTGACCCCTCTTCTGCTCAGTTCCCTGAGTCGTGGTGAGTATTAAGGATGCTTTAATGTTGTAAGCTTAGGGGTTTTTATGTCGAGAATCGTTGGTTTCTGTCTCACTGGCTTATCCTGAGTTGATTGAATGGCTGTGGCTGTGGGTCCCTTGTTCATCCCATCAATCACTGTGGGGTTCCATATGGATCCTCCGTGATATGACTGTGGTGGCTCATCTCTTGTCAGGATCTCAGCTTTCTGCCTGCGGTCAGTTGGTAGGGTTATATGGGCCACAGCTCTCTCGCTGCATCGTGAAAAATACAAACACAATCTCCATCAGAGAGTGAGATCAGTATAGGTTAACAAATATACACCATTCTGGATTACCTAGCTTATTTTTTTAGTAGCCTCCCCGTCAGATGCTCACATAGTACATCTTTTCTTGGGAGCCCAAGAGTATGGCATCTGGTGCATATTGCCCTGAATCCCAAGTTCCAATCAAGGGTTCCCCCTCACTGAGTGGAATATTTGGCCGAATTTAATAGCCGTTGATTATCTTCCCCAGGCCCAGGCTCCTCCATTGCACAAGTGCTCCTTTCTTGGTTTGCTGTTCTCTCCTAGTAGGAGGTGTGGTCAGCCTACTCATGGCCACAGACTGTGTTTCATGCCAGTGGTCTTTTTACTACAGTTGTCGTTGATCAGCTTCCCCTAGCAGCTTGTGTAGTGCCTTCCAGCCCTGCACTAACTGCCATCTTGGGGCTGCTAACCCTAACTTTGCACCCTTTGCTTAACATCTTTCCTTTCTCCATCACTCCAAGCCCCTGAGTCTCTGGTAACCACCTCTCTATTCTGTTTTTATGAGATCAGCATTTTTATATTTTATATATAAGCAATATCCAAATCAATGAATCTCTAAGCATCCACCTTCTTCAAACTGTATCAAGTTTATAGGAATAAGCTGATTTTTTTATTGTTTGGGGTACAAGAGGTTGGTTTTATTTTCTATGTTGCTCTTTATGAGATGATAATAAAGTACTTCATTCATTGTTATATTCTTCTGTACTGATTCTTTAAAAAATATTACTTGAAGTTGTCCACAGCTACTTACTGTTCTGAAATTTTATGACATGACATACATGCTTGCTTCCCTACAAAGGTAGACACTTGCTTCTAAAATCCAAGCATAAGTTCCTTCCCAGAAGAGCCCAGGTAATGCAAGGATTTCACAAATGACATTTATGTCAACACAACCTCAAGCTTCCTTTTCTGAAAGACAATTTAAGTTCCTAGCTGAAAGTGTGCAATGCTTTGAGACTGACTTCAATAAGGATTGCTGTCTAGTTTAATAGCAAAGCATTTTGACAGGATAGAATTTTCTCCCTTAGAGTTTTACCAAAACTGCTAGAAAGGACTCAGTGTGTATGTGTTTGTGTGTGTGTGTGTGTGTGTGTGTGTGTGTGTGTCTGTGTGTGTTTGTGTGTATTCAGATAGCATAATGTATAATAACTTGAGGAGTAAGAGACTTATTCAATTAACAATATAAAGATTAATATTTTCTATTGCAACTGAAAGTATCCTGTTTTAACAAAACAAATCACTCATGGACATTTATACACATTCCATTTGATACTGAAGCAGCATTTTTATAACATATATCTTTATTATCCATATTTATATAGAATGAATGAGGAAATAATGTGTTGGTGTCCCCAGTTCCCCAATTTCCCTCTTCCCTGTTCCCAATCACTGGGTATCCTCCTCTGTGGGCAAACTGGGTCAGTCCATGGGGTAGATGTTATAGATAGCTTAGGAGTCAACCTGGTTTCACACCCCTTTGTATGTTGTTACTGAGAGGAGGGTCATGTCTCTGGATATTCTCCTCTACCATGGCTCTTACAATCTTTCTGCCCCTTCTTCCACTGAAGAAGCATTTAAAAGAATTAAATATCCTTGTTTTTACCCTAGGGCCCAGAAGCTTTCCTAAGTGTTGAGATGCTTTTGGCAAGGTGGTTTTCTTGTTTTGGTTTTATATATATCAAAAATGTTTACATAAAGTTAGGCCATTTCAAAAGTTGTTTTGCGTGAGTCACAGAGAACTAATATACACACTTGCTTTCAAGTAAATCAAAGACTGCAATGGAGATGCATGTATCAATACACCGATAAAATGCATACTATTACTACAGAATGCAGGATTTAATACTGGGTAATATTGCTGATGACTTCTTTGCCAGCAGCCAGGCAAAAAAATAATGCCAAGCAACAGTGGCATGAAGGCAATGAGGATAATCAAGAGCTTGTTCCACAGATGGAAATTTATGTTTGATACTGAAAAACAAGTCAAAAGCCCATGTCTGGGGAGATTGTAGGCCTTAGGGAAGAACCTTCTGTTGCTGTATTGCTAAACAGATATGTTGTGAAAGTGCCTTGTAAATATGTATGTTTAAATCCACATATCAGTCCTCCTTCATCCCTGATCTGAAAACCATTTGTTTAAAAAAATTAGCAGTAAGAGGTAATCAATACAAAGAATCATAACTGGTCAATTACTGAAAATAAATAACTGATGAGTGCTGGACCCTAAACTGGAAATATATACCATCCTCTCCAGGTCTAATGGAATATCATGGAAGATAATTGGTAAGAATTTGAAAACCTGGATGATGATGTGTTATGCAACCCTGACATCTGGACATGACAAAGCTTTGTACTACTCATGAACTGTCACCAGATGTGGTCACCAGCACAAGATCTTCAGAATATAGGACCAGTGAACATTCTTTTACAGACAGGGGAGGGTCTTGGGAGGCCACTCCCTGCTCTAATGAACTATGAAAGTTAAAGGTAGCTAGGGAAAGGGAGCCATTATCTTCTGTGGCATAGTCACTGTTGAGTGATGAGAAGAATAGACTGGGACTGGGGACATAGAGTAGGGTGATATGGGGTACATGTGATCAAAATATAATACACACACACATAGTGAAAAAAGGCAGACTTGTGGTCAATATGGCAGACATTTATTCACCTCAGAGCTCTAGGGGGGTGGAATCCAGTCAAGAATTCTGGGGCTACCATATTAGTAGTTTCTATGAACCTCCACTGGGTGGGTACTATAGTGCACTTTCAGCAATCTACCAATTCCTACATGCTCTTGCTTGAAATCATAGGCCAAGGCAGGCTGGAATCCACCTAATTCAGCCACACAGCATAGTCAGGCAATCAGTCTTCTTCCACACCTCATGCACTGGGATGAAGGACTCACCCACTGAGCCAGTATAACCAGTGTACAAAAAGAGCATGGTACAAGTATAAAAAACAGACATACAGACTAATGGGACAGAATTGAACACCCAGCCCTTAGCTCAAGTAAATACAGCTACTTGATCTTTGACAAAGGTGCTAACAATGTACACTGGAGAAAAGACAGCATCTGAAACAAATGGTGCTGGAAAAATTGGATAACCACTTGTAAAAAAATGAAACTAGACCCACTCCACTCACCACGCACAAAAATCAACTCCAAATGGATTAAAGATCTCAAAATAAGACCTGACATTCTTAAATGTCTGAAATAAAACTATATCCAAAATGAATTGGTACCATAGAAATCTTACTTCTGGATATCAGAATAAAAGATATAAACCTCCAAAGCAGTATGGGAGGATAGTCTGGTAAGAAAGGCAATGGAGAGGGTGGGATGAAGCCTAACCCTAAAACATTTGGCTCTGGCTTGTAACTCTCAGTACTAGAAATCGGTTACTGCCCACATTGAGCTATTGATTGGACAGATCTATGAGGTCCCCAAAATAAGACAGTCTTCTGTCAAAATACTTGATTACCCACCTGAACTAAAAGGTTCCTGAAGACACTACATGCTGTGACACATAGCATCAAGAGACCAGGCTGGAATCTGAAAAGAAATTAGTTCACAGATGTTTAGCACATATAATGCTGGAAAGCTACATGAGCTCTTGGGGCAAAAATGTTGTGAACAAGCAGGGGACACTGATACATGAAAGCTACCAGCATGGCAAGGTCTACATACCTGTGCAAGTGGCACCTAGCCTAGGTGGGTAGCCAGTGGCTCTCTGATTGGCTAAGAGATCTGCCCAATGGAAAGGAACCCATAGCTAGAACTGTGAATGAAGTCAGAATCCTATGGAGACCAAGAATCTGGACTTCAATGAGAAGCTCCCACTAATCTTGGGCCTAAAACTACACCTATCATAATTTCTCCAAATTAACAATGTTTATCCCATGAAACCTATGCTGACCTCACACTCCATTGGAGAATCTGTTTTTTGTTTTCAGATTACAGTGAGAGCCGATAACAATCAAAATCTATCAAAAAGACAAGAATTGACAGCTGATCCCCTGGCAGATGAAGAACTACCCTCACACATCAGCTAGGGCCCACGTAAAACCACAGAGGAATTCAGAATGGCAAGTATGCTGCTTCCATGGCAAGCCTGACAACCTGCATCAGGGTAATGCTGATGATCTCCAAGGATACTTACTCAAAAGACAGTGTCGTAATCAGCTCATGTGCTGCTGGAAAGAATCTCCAAATGAGGCACACTTTATGGGAAGAAAGGATTTATTAAAGTTACAGTTCCAGGGGAAGTTCCATAAAGGCAAAAGAGACTGCCCCCCACTTCACAGTTCCAAGCAGAGATAGAAACCACATCTCCAGCATGACATACACATAAGAAAACAGTCAAGGAGGAAGAGAGATTTTTTTTAGCCTTTAAATAGCCATGGGGAGGGGTCTTGCAACCCTTTCCCAGATTTGTTGGTTTCCCGAATCTAAGGAATTTCCTTCCTGCATGGCCCTCCCAGGAAGGGATATTTGTTTCTAGCTCTCCTGAGCTTCCTTACATCTTTACTCCTACTGAGAGGGCTTCCTTCCTTCGAACAACAAGAGACCCACCCAAGACTACTAAAAAGTTCAAATTGACAACAAGACTTAACTACTGTGAACAGCAAATCAGAAATTCAGAAGTTGCTGAGAGTTCAACACTAAAATAGACTTAAAACAAACCCACCCAAGGCTCAGAGAAATTTGTGGATGAGGAGGTGTAAAAATTGTATGAGCCACAAGGTGGGAGGGAATATCCAGAGGCATTGCCTTCCATTGACTGACTGCTGGTCTCACTCCTCATAACCCACAACCTCTTCGAAATACCAGTACTCCCACTGAAGATGATCCTCATTTGAATGGGGACAGGGAGGAGGGAAATGATGATACCAATTCAAGATTTGTTCATACACAGTTTCTACTTAATAAATAAAATTTTAGGAGTCGGAGTATGATGGTGGATGAGTAGCAGCCTCGCCAGGACTCTCTCTGTAAAGATTTGATTTTTCAGCTGGGATCCAAATCCCAGACCCCAGCCGGCCCTGAACCCAAGCCCACCATCTCCCCAGATCCTGCACCAGCCGAGACACGGTTCCCAGTAGCTTTCTGCTCTGCAGAGGAACGGAGAGCCACCCCTCCCACACCCCAAGCTCCCGCCATCGCCATTGTCTACTTGTAGGCGCTTCCCAAGCCCTTGCCGGCTGAGCACATCTCCCTCCCTCCAGTGCCTGATCCTTGGGTGCACTTCTATCCGCGACCCCCCCCCCCACACACACACAGGCAGACACACTTCTCTGGCAAACTGACCTATCTCAGTTCCGGAAGCCCACTTGGGAACACAGCTGAGGCTGGGGCCAGGCCTCTGGCAGATACCTGGGAAATGCTGCCACTGTTGGGAGGGCAGAGGCCAGTTCAGGCAGGGACCACACACCACTGCCAGAAGGGAACAGTTGATTTCGGTGGGCACCAGGGACCATGTGCCTCTGAAGGGAGGACACAAGTTTGTCTAGGAATTTGAGAACACGGTTTACATGAGCAATAGGAAGCTGTCACCAGGCTCTTGAGTCTGGGCAGCTGGGGCTGGGTTGGCTCGTGGAATCAGAACAGGTCCACCAAGTACTGGCCCAAGGAGAGTCTAGAGCCTTGAGTCTCTACCCCTAGTGAGGGAGATAGCATTCCAGATCTGCTTGCTGCAGTCAGGTGGGAAAACACTAGGCTCTATAGCTTGGGGTGCTGGGGCTGTTTCTACTTCAGCATACCAATCAGGGACAGGGGCCTATGAGGTGGCTCTAAGACTAAATAGTCACATACAGAGGGATCCAGACGGCTAAAGATCTGAGCCTGGCTGGGGGCAGAACACCCCAACAGGAAAGACCTCTGTTTAAGATCAAATCTGGTGATCTTTCCATGGGAAGCAAAGAAGGAAGAACAGCACTCCCAAGGGTTCCTGAGTCCCACCGCTCTACCTGGACATGGGCAGAAACCAACAACAAAAAAACCCCCACAGAAATCAAAGACGGAACTCCCCAACTCAGGGCCCCTAGTCCCATTACAGAATAGGAATGTGGCAAGGAAGTGGAGACAACAAATATACAATTCCAAACACAGAATAATATGACTCCTGACCACAACTGCAATGAAAACATGAAGCAGTTAATGGCTGATATGGAAACTATGAAAAAAGACATGAATGAGATGAAGCTCACCAACACAAGCATAGATTCCAGAATGAATTTAATGGAGAGAAATATGAATGAATTCAGAAACACATTAAGTGAATTGAAGGTGAACCAACTACGGGAGGAGCTAGACAATCAATTGATTAAATTTAATGAGGACTTAAGAAAACTTAAAAATGATTTTCAGGTATCCCTAGCAAAAACAAAAATAGACTGGAAATTGGATCTCACCAAAGAATTGGAGACTATAAACAAAATTATGGCAGAAACCAAAAATGAAATGGAGTTTTTAAAAACCTTCCTTGAATCAATCGATCCCAGAGTTAACAATCTGGAGGACAGACTCTCAGACGTTGAAGACAAGACAGAAGGAATTAATAAGGATGTCATAGGTTTCAATAAATTCAAGAAACCAAGTGAGCAAAATTTGAGGGATCTATGGGATATCATAAAGAGGCCCAATATTAGAATCATCGGGATCTCAGAGGGAGAAGAAACCCAGGCTAAGGGCATAGGAAATATTTTCAACAGAATTATTCAAGAAAACTTGCCCTATCTAACAAAAGGATGACCACTCAATATTCAAGGGGGCCCGAGGACTCCAAACAGACAGGACATGGGAGGAATTCTACAAGACACATTGTAATTAATATGCCTAACATAGAAAGCAAAGAAAAAATACTCAAAGCTGCAAGGGAAAAGCAAACCATAGCTTATAAAGGAAAACCCATCAGACTTACCACAGACTTCTCATTAGAAACCAAAAAATCCAGAAGGGCTTGGAATAATGCTTTTCAGGGCCTAAAGAAGTATGACTTTCAACCAAGATTACTGTACCGAGCAGCACTATCCCTCATATTAGATGGAGAACTGAAAGTGTTCCATGAAGTAAACCAGCTCTACGAATATTTGAACACAAAGCCAAAAGTACAGAAGTTTCTACAGGACATATCCCACACAGAAGAAAAAAGAAATCTACCTCAGAAAAGTACCAGAGATCAGGCACGACAATCACAGTTAGTGTGCTAATAATAGCAGCACAGACAACAACCGCCATTAACCCTTCAATATGGCAGGGCTTAGAGCAAACCTCACAGTTATATCTCTGAATATAAATGGACTTAACTCCCCTATAAAAAGACATAGATTTGTAGGGTGGATCAGAAAAATGGACCCCTCCATTTGCTGTCTTCAGGAAATACGCCTTACCTCTAAAGACAGCAATCTTCTTAGAGTATAAGGATGGAAAACAGTTTATCCGGCATGTGGAAGTAGAAAGAAAGCAGGTGTGGCTACATTAATCTCTGACAAGATAGACTTTACACTAAAATCAATTAAAAAGGATAAGGATGGTCAATTCTTACGCATCAAAGGAATGATCCAATAGGAAGATATCACCATCATTAATATATATGCACCAAATTTGGGTGCAACACAGTTCATAAAGTAAACCCTATTCAAAAATAAAGTAGAAATGGACTCTAACTCCATCATAGTATTAGACTTTAATAAACCACTATCATCTCTAGACATATCAAGCAAACAGAAAATCAGCAGGGTCATAGCGGAGCTCAATAACACAATTGACCAACTGGGGATAACGTATACTTACAGAATGTTCCACCCCAAAACACAGAATACACATTCTTCTCAGCAGCACATGGGACTTTTTCTAAAATTGTTCATATACTAGGTTATAAAAAATCCTTAAACAAATTCAGAAAGATTGACATACTTCCTTACATCATATCAGACCATAATGCATTAAAGGTAAAAATTAACAATGGAAGAGGATCCAGAAAATATACAAAGTACTGGTGCCTGAATAATTCGCTCCTAAAAAATGATAGGGTCATCCAAGAAATAAAACAGGAAATTCAAATTTTCCTAGTAATAAATGATGATGATAATACATCTTATTAGAACTTGTGAGACACAATGAAGGCAGTCCTGAGGGGGAAGTTCATTGTGCTAAATGCCTTCATATCAAAGACAGAGGGGTCTCAAATGAATCTCCTAACCACCCACCTAAGATCATTGGAACAGATGGAAAAAGCTAACCCAAGGAGCACAAGACGAAAGGAAATAATTAAAATCAGAGCTGAGATTAATGAATTGGAAATAAAGAAAACAATTAAAAATAGATAAATCAAAGAGTTGGTTCTTTAAAAAAGAGTAAGATTGAAAAACCCCGAGCCAATCTAATCAAAAGAAGAAATGAGAAAGCCCGAAGCAACAAAATCAGAAATGACAATGGTGAGATCACAACAGATCCTGAAGACATTGGAAGTATCATCTCTACTCCACAAAATTAGAGAACCTGGAAGAAATGGGTAAGTTTTTGGACACCTAAAACTACCAAACTTAAACCAGAGCAGATAAAAGCACTAAATAAACCTATCACATCCACAGGGATTGAAAATGTAATCAAAAACCTTCCGAAAAGGAAAAGCCCAGGACCAGATGGTTTCTCAGCTGAATTCTACCAACCCTTCATCACAGAGCTGAAACCGTTCTTTCTGAAGCTTGTTAGAAGCATAGAAAAAGAGGGAAGGCTTCCAAACACCTTCTATGAAGCTACCTTTGCCCTACTTCCCAAACCTGGCAAGGATGCAAGAAAAAAAGAAAACTACAGACCCATATCTCTGATGAATTTAGATGCAAAAATCCTGAAAAAAGTCCTAGCAAACTGGATACAGCGCTACATCAAAAATATTATCCAGGGCTGGAGAGATGGCGAAGTGGTTAAGGCACTTGCCTCCAGTGCCTAAGGCCCCGGGTTCAATTCCCCAGGTCCCACATAAGCCAGACCCACAAGGTGGTGGCCCTGGCGCATTCTCGTGCTCTCTCTCTCTCTCTCTCACTCTCTCTCTCTCTCTCTCTCTCTCAAACTCTCTCTCTCTGCTCAAAAATGAATAAATAAAATATTTAAAAAAATAAAAATAAAAATAAAAATAAATAAAAAAAAATATTATTCATCCTGACCAAGTTGGCTTTATCCCAGAGATGCAGGGATGGTTCAACATACGCAAGTCAATAAATGTAATCCACCACATTAATCGGCTCAACCACAAAAACCACATGGTTATCTCAATAGATGCAGAGAAGGCCTTTGACAAAATTTAACACCACTTCATGTTCAAAGCTCTGGAAAGAATAGGCATAGACGGCCTTTACCTCAACTTAATAAAGACAATTTTCAAAACTACTAAAGCCCAAATCGTTCTCAATGGGGAACGACTCAAGGAGCTCCCAATCAATTCAGGAACAAGACAGGGGTGTCCACTCTCACCACAGCTCTTTAACATAGTGCTTGAAGTACTAGCCCAAGCTATGAGACAGGAGAAGGGCATAAAAGGGATAGAAATCGGAAAGGAAGAAATTAAACTATTGCTCCTTGCAAATGACATGATCCTTTATATATCAGACCCAAAGAATAGTATCAGTAACCTCTTGAAGGTGATTAATGCCTTCATCAATGTGTCAAGTACAAAAGTAACACAAAAATCAGTAGCTTATCTATATGCAGAAGATAAGCAGACAGAAAAAGACATCAGAGAGACTGTCCCATTTTCTATAGCCTCAAAGAAAATCAAAGACCTTGGAATATCACTAACCAAGGTTGTAAAGGACTTATATAATGAAAATATTGAAACACAGAAGGAAATAGAGGAGTACATGAGAAGATAGAAAGATATTGCATGCTCAAGTTTAGGGAGAATCAATATAGTAAAAACGGCAATCCTACCAAAATCAATTTATAGATTCAATGTCATGCCAATAAAAATCCCAACCTCATTCTTCACAGACATAGAAAAAGTAATCTCTAAATTTATTTGGAAGGGCAAAAGACCTCAGATAGTGTTGCGGTCAGCTTTCTAGTTGCCGCGCAGAAAGAACCCAAGCAAAAGCACGTTTGTGGAGGAATGGATTTATTTGGCTTACGGACTCGAGGGAAGACTCCATCCTGCCAGGGAAAATGATGGCATGAGCAGAGGGCTGGACATCACCTCTGCCACAGCACTGCAAACAGCAGCAGGAAGGTGTGCCAAACTCTGACAAGGGGAAGCTGGCTTATAACCCCATAAGCCCGCCCCTGACAACACAGCTTCATCGAGGTTGTAAAACCGAGACTGTTGTCAGCTGAGGATTGATCTATCATAACACATTCATTTGTTTGTGGGGGACACCTGGATCAAATGATGACAGATAGCCAAAACTATTCTAAGTAAAAAAGCCTACTCAGGAGGTAACATATGCCTGACTTCAAAACATACTACAAAGCCATAGTAACTAAAATAGCATGGTACTGGCATAAAAACAGAAAGACAGATCCATGGAACAGAACTGAAGACCCAGCTTTAAATGGAAGTAACTCCAGTTATTTAGACTTTGACAGGGGGGCCAACAATATATACTGGGCCAAAGATAGCATCTTCAGTAAATGGTGCTGGACGAATTGGATAAAAATGTAAAAAATGTAAAAAAATGAAAATAGACCCACTCCTTTCACCATGCACAAAAATCAACTCCAAATGGATTAGAGACCTCAATATAAACCCGGTAACCCTGAGCACCCTGGAAGAAAAATTAGGAGGAACTCTACATGAAATAGGAGTAGGGAAAAATTTCCTGAGCAAATCTCCAGCAGCCCAGTAAATGCAACAATCACTTAACCAATGGGACCTGATCAGGCTCAAAAGCTTCTGTACAAACAAACAAACCATTCTCAGAGCCAATAGACCCCCATCAAACTGGGAGACGATCTTTACCAGCTATAACTCAGATAAAGGCCTAATCTCCAGATCTTACAGATAACTCAAAAAAAAATACATAATAACATCTCAAACAGCCCCATCACAAAATGGGGCAGTGATCTCAACAGAGAATTCACAGAGGAGGAAACACAAATGGCCGTGTCCCCTCTAAGAAAGTACTCAGCATCCTTAAGCATCAGGGAAATGCAAATCAAAACCACAATGAGGTACAACCTTACCCCTGTCAGAATGGCAATCATAATGAAAACCAACAACAATCATTGCTGGTGAGGATGCGGGGAAAAAGGAACCATCATTCACTGCTGGTGGCATTGCAAACTCGTTCAACCACTATGGAAAGCAGTGTGGAGGCTCCTAGACAGAATGGACATAGAACTAACAATGGACCCAGCTATCCCTCTACTAGGCATCTACCCGCAAGATAACACATCTTGATGCAGAAACTTTTGTACAACTATATTTATAGCATCTCAGCTCATAATAGCCAAGGATTATAATCAACCCAAATGCTCATCCAGAATGGACAGCGAATCTGTGGCATATTTACACGATGGAATTCTACTCAGCTGAAAGGAAAAATGACGTAACAATATTTAGGAAAAAATGGTCTGACTTTGAGCAGATCTTACTAAGTGAACACTCTAAAGTTCAGAGAATCGAATGCCGCATATTCTCCCTTATATGCGGTCCTTAACCAGGCTAACCCTAAACTCTACGCAGACTAGTCAAAAGAAGTGAGAGGTTATGAATGAGGGGTAAGGGATGGGGGAAGGGGACTGGCTTAAGCATGAGGCTAAACCAAATTAGGTTCAAAAACATAAAATCCTCATGAGCATACTGTAACCTATTGAGCAAGTAGTGGGCTTTGACTGGCAAGAGGGTCATGAATAGTAGGGGGGACAGTCTAAGCCTGTCAATAATTGATCAGTCTGACAACCCCTGGTCCCAGTCACCGGTTCCTTCCCTCACTGAGCTGTTGACCAAAGTGACCCATGAGGTTCCAAAACAAGACAGAAGTCTGTCAAAGCCCTTGAATGCCCTACACAGGCCTGAGGCAAAACCCTGTTGCTGAAGAAACCACAGATTGCCATGGATCAGTATTGAGAGACCCTTCAAGCCCAGAATGGTAACCAGCCCCCATATGCCAGGTAGTACCGAAGGCACTGCACAAGCTGCCATGGGAAGCTGATCAACAACAGCTGGAGTAAACAGAGACCACTGGCATGAAACACAGTCTGTGGCCATGACTAGGCTGACCATACCTCCTACTGGGAGAGAACAGTGAACAAAGAAAGGAGCACTCGTGCAATGGAGGAGCCTGTGACTGGTGGAGACAATCAACAGCTTTTAAATTCAGCCAAATATTCCACTTGGGGGGGGAGCCCTTGACTGGAACTGGGGATTCAGGGTGTTAGGCACCAGATCCCGTACTCTTGGGCTACCAAGAAAAGATGCACAATGCGAGCGACTGACGGGGAGGCTACTAAAAATAGAATCTAGGTAATCCAGAATTGTGTATATTTGTTAACCTAGAATGATCTCACTCTCTGATGGAGAATGTGATTGTATTTTTCTGGATGCAGCAAGATAGCTGTGGCCCATCTAATCCTACCTTCCGACCATAGACAGATAGCTGAGATCCTGGCAAGAGATGAGCCACCACAGTCATATCGTGGAGGATCCATATGGAATCCCGCAGAGAATGACTGGACGAACAAGGGACCCACAGCCACAGCCATTTAATCAACACAGGTTAAGCCAGGGTGACAGAAACCAACAATTTTCGACACAAAGACCCCTAAACTCATAACATTAAAGCATCCTTAATACTCACCCACCATGACTCAGGGAACTGAGCGGAAGAGGGGGTGGAAAGATTGAGATAGCTGTGGCAGGGAAGACTATCCAGAGGCATGCCCGCCCCCAGTAACAACACACTTGGGCCAGGAGAACCAGGCTAAATACTAGGCTATCCATGGTCCCCTGCCACAAGGACTGATTCAGATGACCCACGGTGGAGGATATCCAGCTGATTGGGGATGGGGAGGGGGCATTGGGGAATTGGGGATAACAACTCATTGTTTGCCCACTAAATAATGTAACTCATTATGGACAATAATTATATATTAAAAATAAATAAATAAATAAATAAAGTTTTAAAAAAGAGAAATATATAATGTAGCCCATTGCATTAGAAACCCAAATGGGCTATCAAATACTAAAAAAAGGCTATGAAAACACAGACAGAATGGATAAAATTATGTAAACCAGGGATAGTAGAGATATGTAGATATTATAGCTTATAGCTCTGGAGCCACACCTAACTGAAAGGTAGAATTTTAAAATTGAAGAAGAGGAAGAAGGCTGAATAAGGAAAGCCATGGCTTCTGGGCAGGCAAGTTCATGATATGTTAACATAGGTGTAGTTGTATGAATCTGGTGGAGTGAGGCATGGAGGTAGCACTGGGAATCACAGCATTCAGGAGGCTGAAGCAGGAGGATTATTATGATTTCAAGGCCAGCCTGGGTTACAGTGAATTACTTCTATTCCACTCAGGATGAGCTGGTGGACAGTCTTCAGAAGTGAGGTCAGAAATATGAACGTTTATTTGTGGGCAGTGGAGACCTGTCAAGCAAGGGCCTCTGCTCATGGAGTAGGTATGATGTTAATTCAGTGTGGAGATGCACTCTGGCAGTGGTGTGTGTTAGGGAAAGCAGGAAATGAAACAAAAGACTCAGATCAACAGCAGAGACAGGCTTTATTCATGGGAGCAAGAGAAGGGCTCTTACCAGGAGGTCAGAAGTAACTCCCCTCACAGAGTAGGGAATACTTATGGGGCTGTGAGGTCATTGGAATTCCTTGTATGTAGGGCAGTCTACTTTGCCTCAGGGCTTATGCCAGTTCTGGGAAGTGATCATCAGACTGGTGGTTTGGGCCATTCCAGGAAAGTGATGGGGAGGAGTGGTCTAGGTCATTCCAGGAAAGTGGTCATGGGGAGGGGTGGTTGGGTCAGTCGTTGGAAATAGAAAGTTACAATGAAATTTCAGAGTCCAAAAATAGAGAAATTCTGGTTATAACCATGTGGAGCTGGTACATCAGAAAGGTTGCTATGGATGGATGTTAGGTGCCAAGGTCCTGAAAACAGCTGGCTGTCAAGTAAAATCTAATCTTATAATTCCACTCTTCCTTTTCACACTATTTCCTCACTTGACTCCATTTATTTATTTCTTTTCTTTTTCTTTCTTTTTTTGTGACACGTTCTCATGAAGGTCAGGCTGCCTCAAACTTACTATGTAGCCAAGGATGGCCTTGAACTCCTAATTCTCCTATCTCCACCTACCAAGTGCTGTGATTACTAATACATCTATTTATTTTTTTCCAGCCTTGTTTACTCCTTCCTATAATAGAAAATCCTTTTTACCTAACCCTTGAGATACTTGTAAAGCTATGTTAAAAGTGTCTCCCCTATCCTAATATATCTTTTCTTTCTTTTTATTTTTTTCTTTTCTTTCCTTTTTTTTTTTGCAATAATCCCTTTCAATAAAGCCTCTCCTGATTCAGTCTGTATTTGTTTTTGGTTTGAAACTATTAATTTGTTACTTCAGGATGCTAGCTTCTCAATTGTCCTTTACATCACTTTTGTTGTCATAGTTCTACTTCAGGGCTTAACTTGGCCACCAACTTGCTACCAAGGATAGCACCTGCCCTTTTCCCATGTCTATAGGTAGTCTCTCCCATTTCCTAGTTCTCCCCCCAGCCTGCTCTAATCTCTGAGCAAAAACTTTCTCAGCATTGTCCATAATGTTCTATCTCTTCAGGTGGTGACTTTCTCAATATAAAAGGTCAGGAAGCCAGATGTGGTGGCTCAAACCTGTAATCATAGCACTCAGGAGACTGAGGCAGGAGAATTATTGTGAGTTCAAGGCCAGCCTGGTCTAGAGTAAGTTCTATGCCAGTCTGAGTTAGAGTGAAATTCTGTCTCAAAAAATGACCACTACTATTTTTAATAAAAATAAAATAATAATAATAATGCTAGGAAACAACCAAATTAAACATCATATGCACAAACTACACCTTCTGCTAGGGCAGGTTTTGTACATATGTGTGTTTCATTGACCTGGACTGTGCTAATGAGGTAGACTGGCTTGCCAGGGAGCTATTAGAATCCCCCCTTTTTTTAAGTAGAAACTATGTATGAACAAGTCATGTGTTGGTACCACCTTTTCCTTCCTCCCTGCCCCCATTTTATTGGTGGCCCTCCTCAATGAAATTGCTGGTATGCTCCATCTGATTGAGGGAAATGTGTTGTGCAAGCAGCAGCCAGTCATTGGGGACAATGCCTCTGGATATTCCCTTTAGCCTTAAAACACTTCCAGAAATCGTTTTGTGATGGTTAAATTTTGTTGTCAACTTGACCTGTTTGCAATCCACAGTAATCTTTAGTGTTCT
The DNA here is from genome assembly GCA_004024765.1 of Zapus hudsonius. NCBI lineage: Eukaryota > Metazoa > Chordata > Mammalia > Rodentia > Dipodidae > Zapus > Zapus hudsonius. The sequence goes on from PVHP010014585.1 coordinate 27,365, forward strand.
GTAGCATATTTTTTTCTAAATTGAAGAGAGAAAGGAGGCTCAGGGGATTCAGGAAGTCATGTTAGGTATAAACAATCATCCCTTCTTGGGAGGGCAAGGCAGGAAGGAAATTCTAGAGACTCAAGAAGCCAATAAGCCTGGGAAAAGATTGCAAGACCCCACCCCAAGTTTATATAAAGGAGAGGGAAATCTTCCTCCCCCATCATTGCCTGTTTTGTTGATGTGTTTATATAGTGTTGGTGATGGCTTCTCTCTTTCTCTGCTTGAAAGAAGCCACTCTCTTTCACCATTATGGATCTGTAACTTCAAATAATCCCTTACTCCCATAACTGTCCTTGGTTTGGAGGTTCATCCTAGTGGCATGTGGCTGACTAGAACACCTTTTTAAAAACTTTTTATTGATTGCTTCTATAATCACAGATGATAAGCCATTATGATTCCCTTCCCACCCTCCCCCATATTTCCTCCCCCTCTCAATTAATCTCTGTTTTGTTTCAGTATCATCTTTTCCTCCCATAATGTGTAGGTATTATCAGGCATTGTGAAGTGGCAAATATTAAGATCATTTTGTGTCTGGAATTTTGTGTTGCAAGCATTTCTACCCTTCCTTTGGCTCTTACTATCTTTCTGCCACCTCTTCCACAATAGACCCTGAGCCTCGGGAAGTGTGAATAGAGATGTCCTCATGCTGAACACTCCACTGTCATTTCTTCTCAGCACAACAGTGTCTTTTGCATTATCCCAGTGGTCACTGCCATCTGAAAACCAGAAGCTTCTCTAGACAAGAGTGAGAGTAGCATTATAGTGTAGGTATAGTCATTCAGAAATTTAAAAAAAAAAGTGCTTGTATGGGAGTTTAGCCAGACAACAGCCTAGCCGTCCCCTAGGGCTCATAACCTCTTCCACTATAGGATTTTAACTAGGTCTTCACTACCAGGCATGCTTTCCCTCCCATGGAGTAGGCCTCTAGTCCAATTCGATAGCAATTTGTGTCCCCCACAATAGAGGTGCCACTATTGCCCCAGTTGGCCCCTTTGGCCTGGCTGGCCAGTCTTAAGGCTTGCAAGGTTCACTGCTGTTCACTACCATTGATGTCTTCTCTTTCCCATAGGGCTGCATACAGCCATAGATTTTACCAGCTTTCTGTCATGGAGGAGGTTTCCTGCTCATCTCCAGGTTGATTTCTCAGTGACCTGCAACCAGAGCATATGTGGTCTTCTGGTGGGCAACCACGAGCTTTGGCAATGGCCTGTAATATTTTGGAGGCCTCTGTAGCCAACAACTTACTGGAAGGTATCCCATCCCTGTCACTGAAGTTTTTCTAGCATCAATCTATGTCTGTGACATTATATAAGGGAGAACATACAACATTTGGTTTTCTGGGTCTAAGTTACCTCGCTTAGTATGATCCTTTCCAGATATATCTCTTTCCCTGCAAATTTCATAATTTCATATTTCTTTACAGCTGCTGTATTCTTTGACGTGTGGATCAACAGTTATATGTCTTCAAGGTGAGAGCTTAATGTGTTAGGTATGGATGTTATATTACTCCCACAGTGACCACAGAAGTGACCCAATAGTTGTAGTTGCCTACTTTGTAAATATTCTAATAGGCTAGTTGAAACAAAATACAGGTCTAATATGCTAATGGGCAATATACACACATAAACCAAGCCTCCACAGTGTATTTTTGCAAGGGTGGGAATTATTCAGGTAATCTAAACAATGCCAAAGTACCTAAGGTTGTGTTTTGACTCACACCCTTAATCATTTTCATTGGGAGGCTGAAATAACTGCCTTATTCTGAGTTCCAGGTCCACCTGGGATAAGTGAGATCCCCCCCCCCCCACACACACACACACTCCCAGGAAAGACAGGAGAGGAAGACAAGAAGGCACTGTAAATTGAGAAATATCAAATGGAACAAATTCCATTTCAAGACCCAGCTTATTTAAGAAACAATCAACTCTGGCAGGCCCTATTACCTCTAGGTGTGGCTCTGCTATCACACAAGCTGAGCCTGAGGATGGCTCCCTCCTCATCAGGCTGTGGGCTGGCTGGGTCCTGAATCTGCTGCCTAGATCAGCAGTACTGGAAGCTGGTGGTTCCAGGTGCTAGTTGCCTGCTCCCTGGAATCCTTTCTCCTGGGCTCAGTGGCTGTCCCCAGGTGTCTCTCCTTCTTTGTAAGTGGAGAGCTCTAGATGCTCTTCTGCTCCCATTCATGACTTGAACTTACAGATCCTCCTACTTCTGCCTGGGATCAATGGCATGTGCTAGCACACCTGGCAGACTTGTTTTTTTTTTTTTTAGGTCAAATAAAGCAAGTTATATTGTATACATTGTAGCTGGCCAGCGACTGTCTCACCCAAATGCAAGGCTCAAGAGAACAGCCTTGAGCAAAGGAAAAGCGAGTTTTTTATCTCTTGGAACTTGGTGGATTTCCAACAGGGAATTTAGCAAGCAAGATACAGAGACTGATAGCAGTTAATATTATTTGGCATATTTCTCTGGATGGCATGGGTGTTATCATGGTCAGGGTGGGGAGTAACTCAGATTCCAGGAAGGTCTGGTACATATATACAAAGGGGGAACCAGACACAGCAAGGTCAATGTATGAGCATGAATTCCAATCCAAGTAAGTTCAACGAACAGTCAAACTAAATAGAAACTTTACCGTGGAAATCTTTTCTCAATCTTATACCAAGATGGCTTCTACTCTTAAAAGTGGATGGAATCAGGTTGGCTAGGTTCATCAGGTCTCACTCTAGCCCAGGCTGACCTGGAATTCAATATGTAATCTCAGGGTGGCCTTGAACTCACAGCAATCCTCTGCCACTGCCTTCCGAGTGCTGGGATTAAAGGTGTGCACCATCATGCCTGGTACATACTGACTTTTGAAATATCTTATTGATCCTATTGTTTGGGGCTCCTTACCTGGTTTCATTTGCATGTGTAATGTCCAGAACATTAAAAAATTAGGTGAAATCCTGACCATGCTGTCCTTTCTCAACATGAACTCTGATAGTGACTCAAGCAATAACCAAGGATGACCAGAAAGTACAGGTCCAAGACACCCAGTGAAGTACTAGGGCCATTGTCAGAGTGTGGGCCTCCTACATTCAGCATCCCTGCCAGGCTTGGCTTTTTTATGAGAATCAAACTCACGTCCTCAGGCTTGCAAGACAAGCACTTTACTGACTGAGCTATCTGTCCAGACCCCTGCTTGGTTTTAAAAGAGAAAGGAAAATACCTAAGGTAGTGTTAATTGCTGACACATGAATTCTTTTCTGAAGAGAAGCAAAGGGAGGAAAGCAATGCTCCCTCAGGCATTGCACTCCTGACAAACTCAAGGTTGATTCCACCAAAGTTTACCTTGGTGAACCAATGAGTTGATTAGGCTTTCTGACAGAGTGTGGGTGAGGGATTATTTATAGGAGAATGGAGACCCCATGTAGCTCAGGTCCAATTATATGAGTCAGGTATACAATAAAGCAAATCTCATCTCCATGCTCAGGTGTGTCAGGGTGGGACCTGACTGATTGGTGGACTCAGAGGCTAATTCAGTAAGTGACAACTCACAGGTACTAACCCCAGGAAAAGGAAGCTGACACTGGAGTTGTTGCTTGCAACCATCTTGGATGAGACTGAATCAGATGTGAGTTCTAATCCTGCCACAGCAGGCAAGGTTGCATCCATGTCTTCCTGGGCAATGTCTAGCTGACTAACTACCTACTAGGAGAAAGCTACTTGGCTCCTAATCTGTATCAATATTCTGACTGAGGTCTTAAGGAATAGAATCCTTAATATAATACATCTTAAGCTGGGTTTTGTAGGAGAGACAGAAATTCTTGTGAACATCATTAGTTGAGGGAATACTCTCAGGAGAAGTGAGGGAAGCAGGATGCATGGACAGAGAATGCTAAGCAATGATGTGGCAAGAATACCCACTCCTGAAAGCATAATTAAATGCCCTAATTTTCTTCAATTTCAGTAGCTGTTGTAGTTCATTAAATCATTTGTTTGGACACATTTTCCCCCTGACATTTAAAATGGGGGAAACCCACCATAAAGTCTTCATTCAATTTTTATTCCATGACATAGAAAGAGAATACCTCATTAATAAACTACTTAAAAAAGCAATATTGAAAAGAGTGGGAAGACAGACTCTAGTATAAAAGATATAATTTGATATCAATTTTCTGCTTAACAATAATTTTTATCCCTTGTGGTCAATTAATTTTGTTTTAATATCTTTATTATGAATATGCATACACATTGTATGAGCCAATCTTGTGAATGTGTCCCCATTTCCCTCCTCTTGGTCCCCTACCCACTGGGGTCCTTACTCAGTGCACATACTGGATCTGTCCATAGGTTAGGGGGTTATGAACCACACCAGAGGTAGCCAATTCTTCTTTTCTTATTCCCGTTTTGTGGATTATTGCTGAGGGGGGCAATGTCTCTGGATATTCTCCCCCACTATGGTTCTTACATTCTTTCCACCCCCTCTTCAGCTCAGTTCCCTGAGTTGTAATGGGTGAGTTTTTTTGATTTCTATTTGTTCTTTTATTTCGTCTTCTTCTTCTTCTTCTTCTTCTTCTGCTTCTTCTTCTGCTTCTGCTTCTGCTTCTGCTTCTGCTTCTGCTTCTGCTTCTGCTTCTGCTTCTGCTTCTGCTTCTGCTTCTTCTTTTTATTGTCCATTATGAGTTACAATATTTAGTGGGCAAACAATGAGTTGTTATCCCCAATTCCCTGCTGCCCTCCACTCCCCAATACGCTGGATAACCTCCTCCATGGGTCGTCTGGATCAGTCCTTGTGACAGGGGACCATGGATAGCCTAGTATTCAGCCAGGTTCTCCTGGCCATGCCTCTGGATAATCTCCCCCACCGGGGCTCTCACAATCTTTCTGCCCCCCTCTTCCGCACAGTTCCCTGAGTCATGGTAGATGAGTATTAAGGCTGCTTTAAGGTTGTGAGCTTAGGGGTCTTTGTGTCAAAAATCGTTGGATTCTATCTCACTGCCTTGTCCTGTGTTGATTTAATGGCTGTGGCTGTGGGTCCCTTGTTCATCCTAACATTCTCTGTGGGGTTCCATATGGATCCTCCACGGTATGACTGTGGTGGGTCCTCTCTTGCCAGAATCTCAGCTATCGGCCTAAGGTCGGTTGGTAAGGTTAGATGGGCCCCAGCTCTCTCGCTGCATCCTGAAAAATACAAACACAATCTCCATCAGAGACTTAGATCAGTGTAGGTTAACAAATATACACAATTCTGGATTACCTAGTTTCTATTTTTAGTAGCCTCCCCGTCAAATGCTCCCATAGTGCATCTTGTTCCAGACAAGGGGTCCCCATCACTAAGTGGAAAATTGGCCGAATTTGAAAGCTGTTGATTGTCTCCCCCAGGCCCAGGCTCCTCCATTACACAAGTGCTGCTTTCTTGGTTCACTGTTCTCTCCCAGTAGGAGGTGTGATCAGCCTACTCATGACCACAGATTGTGTTTCATGTCAGTGGTCTCTGTTAATGCTGTCGTTGATCAGTTTCCCCTGGCAGCCTGTGCAGTGCCTTCCAGCACTACACTAACTGCCTTCAGGGGGCTGGATACTGTTCCAGAGGTTGAAGGGTCTCTCGATGCTGATCAATGGCATTCTGTGGTTTCTTCACCAACAGGGTTTTGCCTCAGGCCTGGGGAGGGCACCCAAGAGCTTTGACAGAATTCTGTCTTGTAGTTGGAATCTCATGAGTCGCTTTGGTTAACAGCTCAATGAGGGAAGGAACCAGTGGTTGGGACCAGGGGTTGTCAGGCTGATCTAATTATTCACAGGCTTAGACTCTCTCCCCTACCACTCATGGCCCCTCTTGCCAGTAGACGCTCACTGCTTTCTCAATAGGTTACAGTATGCTCGTAAGGATTTTATATTTTTGAACCTAATATGGTTTATCCTCATGCTTAAGCCATTCCCCTCCCCCATCCCTTACCCCTCATTCATAACCTCTCACTTCTTTCTACTAGTCTGCATAAAGAAAACAGTTATCCTGGTTAAGGACCACATATGAGGGAGAATATGCGGCATTATATTCTCTGTTCTTTTGAGAATTCACTTAGTAAGATCTGCTCAAAGTCAGACCATTTTTTCCGAAATTTCAATATTTCATTTTTCCTTTCAGCTGAGTAAAATTCCATCATGTAAATATACCACAGTTTCTCTGTCCATTCCTCCATGGATGGGCATTTGGACTGATTCCAATTCTTGGCTATTATGTGTTTAGCTGCTATAAATATGGTAGTACAAATGTTTCTGCATCGGGATGTGACATCTTGTGGATAGATGCCTAGTAGAGGGATAGCTGGGACCATTGGAAGGTCTATGTCCATTCTGTTCAGCAGTCTCCACACTGCTTTCCATAGCAGTTGAACAAGTTTGCAATCCAACCAGCAGTGAATGAGGGTTCCTTTTTCCCCCGCATCCTCGCCAGCAACGATTGTTGTTGGTTTTATTTATGATTGCCATTCAGACAGGGGTAAGATGGTATCTCATTGTGGTTTTGATTTGCATTTCCCTGATGCTTGAGGATGCTGAGCACTTTCTTAAATGAGTCAAGGCCATTTGTGTTTCTTCCTCCGTGAATTCTCTGTTGAGATCAGTACCCCATTTAGTGAGGAGGCATTTTGGGTTTTTGTTATTAATTTTTTTGAGTTCTCTTTAGGTTCTGGAAATTAGGCCTCTTTCTGAGTTGTAGTTGGCGAAAATCATTTCCCAATTTGAAGGGGGTTTTTGGCTTTGAGTATGGTTTCTTTGTCTGTAGAGAAGCTTTTGAGCCTGATCAGGTCCCATTGGTTAAGTGTTTGTCATATTTCCTGGGCTGTGGGAGATTTGCTCAGGAAATTGTTTCCACCTCCTATTTCATGTAGATTTCCTCATATTTTTTCTTCCAGGGTGTCAGGGTTACCCGATTTATATTAAGGTCTCTGATCCATTTGGAATTGATTTTTGTGTACGGTGAATGGAGTGGGTCTATTTTCATTTTTCTTACACATGTTTATCCAATTCCTCCAGCACCATTTGTTGAAGATGCTATCTTTTACCAAGCATACATTGTTGGCCCCCTTGTAAAAGACCAAATAACTGACGTTACTTCCATTTAAAGCTGGGTCTTCAATTCTGTTCCATTGATCTGTCTTTCTGTTTTTATGCCAGTACCATGCTGTTTTTGTTACTATGGCTTCGTAGTATGTTTTGGAGTCAGGCATGGTGATACCTCCTGAGTAGGATTTTTTTTAAGTAGAATAATTTTGGCTGTCTGAGGTCTTTTGCCCTTCCAATTAAATTTAGAGATTATTTTTCTTATGTCTGTGAAGAAAGAAATTGGGACTTTTATCAGCAAAGCATTGAATATGTAAATCACTTTGGCAGGATTGCCATTTTTATTATATTGATTCTCCCTATCCATGGGCATGCAATATCTTTCCATCTTCTCATGGCCTCCTCTATTTCCTTCTTGAGTGTTTCAATATTTTCCTTATATAAGTCCTTTAGAACCTTGGTTAGTGATATTCCAAGGTATTTGATTTTCTTAGAGACTATAGAAAATGGGACAGTCTCTCTGATGTCTTTTTCTGTCTGCTTGACTTATGCATAAAGAAAGGCTACTGATTTTTGTGTGTTAACTTTGTATCCTGCCATGTTGCTGAATGTATTAATCACCTTCATGAAGTTATTGATACTATTCTTTGGGTCTGATATATAAAGTATCATGTCATCTGCAAAGAGGGATAGTTTAATTTCTTCCTTTCTGATTTGTATCCTGTTTATGTACTTCTCCTGTCTTATTGCTTGGGCTAGAACTTCAAACCCTATGTTAAAGAGCAGTGGTGAAAGTAGGCAGCCTTGTCTTGTTCCTGAATTGAATGAAAACTCCTTGAGTCATTCCCCATTGAGAATGATCTGTGCCTAAGGAGTTTTGTAAATTGTCTTTATTAAGTTAGGAATAGACCATCTATGCCTATTTTTTCGAGAGCTTTGAACATGAAGAGGTATTGAATTTTGTTAATAGCCTTCTTTGCATCTATTGAGATAACCATGTGGTTTTTGTGTTTGAGCCCATTAATGTGGTAGATTACATTTATCGACTTGCATGTGTTGAACCATCCCTGCATCTCTGGGATAAAGCCAACTTGGTCAGGGTGGATAATATTTTTGATGTAGCATTGTATCTGATTTGCTAGGATTTTGTTCAGGATTTTTGCATCTAAGTTGATCAGAGATATGGGTCTGTAGTTCTACTTTCTTGTTCCATACCTGCCTGGTTTGGGGATTAGGGCAATGGTAGCTTCATAGAAGGTGTTTGGAAGCCTTCTCTCTTTTTCTATGCTTCTAACAAGCATCAGAAAGAGTGGTTTCAGCTCTGTGATGAAGGCTTGGTAGAATTCAGCTGAGAAACCATCTGGTCCTGGGAATTTCCTCTTGGAAAGGTTTTTGATTACATCTTAAATCTCTGTGTATGTGATAGGTTTACTTAGTGCTTTTATCTGCTCTGGGTTAAGCCATGGCAGTTGGTAGGTGTCCAAAAACTTATCCATTTCTTCCAGGTTCTCTAATTTTGTGGAGTAGAGGTTTTGATGATTCTTCCAATGTCTTCAGGATCTGTTGCAATCTCACCATTGTCCTTTCTGATTTTGCTGATTTGGGCTTTCTCATTTCTTCATTTGATTAGATTGGACACGGGTTTATTAATCTTATTAACATTTTTAAAGGACCAACTCTTTGATTTTTCTATTTTTTAAATAGTTTTCTTTATTTCCAATTCATTAATTTCAGCTCTGATTTTAATTATTTCCTTTCGTCTTGAGCTCCTCGGGTTAGCTTTTTCCATCTGTTCCAATGAAATTAGGTGGGTGTTTAGGCGATTGATTTGAGACATTTCTGACTTTGATATGAAGGCATTTAGCGTGATGAACTTTCCCCTCATGACTGCTTTCATTGTGTCCCATAAGTTTTGATATGATGTTTTAAAGTCATCATTTATTACGAGGATATTCTGAATTTCCTGTTTTATTTCTTGAATGACCCTATCATTTTTTAGGAGCGAATTATTCAAGCGCCAGTACTTTGTGTATTTTCTGGATCTTGTTCCATTGTCAACTTCTGCCTTTAATGCACTATGGTCTGATATGATGTTAGGAACTACATCAATCTTCCTGAATTTGTTTAGGGAGGATTTGTGACATAAGATGTGATCAATTTTAGAAAAAGTCCCATGCGCTGCTGAGAAGAATGTATATTCTGTGTCTTTGGGGTGGAATGCTCTGTAAATAATTGATACCCCCAGCTGGTCAATGGTGTTATTGAGCTATATTATGTCCCTGCTGATCTTCTATTTGGTTGATCTGTCTAGAGTTGATAGAGGTGTATTAAAGTCTCCTACAATAATAGAATTAGCGTCTATTTCTCCTTTATTTTTAGTAGGGTTTTCTTTATGAACTGTGTTGCACCCAAAATTTGGTGCATATGTGAATGATGGTGATATCTTCCTGCTCAATAATTCCTTTGATGAGTAAGAAGTGACCATCTTTATCCTTTTTAATTGATTTTGGTGTAAAGTCTATTTTGTCAGAGATTAATGTAGCCACACCTGCTTTCTTTTTACTTCCACATGCCTGATAAACTGTTTTCCATCCTTTTACTCTAAGAAGATTGCTGTCTTTAGAAGTAAAGTGTGTTTCCTGAAGGCAGCAGATGGAAGGGTCCATTTTTATGATCCACCCTGCAATTCTGTGTCTTTTTATAGGGAAATTAAGTCCATTTATATTCAGTGGTATAACTGTGAGGTTTGCTTTAAGCCCTGCCAGGATGAAGGGGTAAAGGGGGTTGTTGTCTCTGCTCCTGTTATTAGCACACTGACTGCGATTGTCGTGTCTGATCTCTGGTACTCTTTTGAGGTAGATTTCTTGTTTCTTCTGTGTGGGATATCTCTTGCAGGATCTTCTGAAATTTTGGCTTTGTTTTCAAATAGTCATAGAGCTGGTTTACTTCATGGAACACTTTCACTTATCGATGTATTATGAGGGATAGCTTTGCTGGATACAGTAGTCTACGTTGAAAGCCATACTTTTTAAGGCCCTGAAAAGCATTATTTCAAGCCCTTCTGGCTTTCATGGTTACTAATAAGAAGTCTTACGTAAATCTGATAGCTTTTCTTTTATAAGTTATGGTTTTCTTTCCTCCAGCAACGTTGAGTATTTTCTCTTTGCATTCTATGTTAGGCATCTTAATTAAAATGTGTCTTGGAGAATTCCTCTTCATGTTCTGTCTGTTTGAGTCCTCTGGGCCCCTTGAAAGTTGAGTGGGCTTTCTCTTGTTAAATAGGAAAATTTTCTTGAATAATTCTTTTGAAGATATTTCCTATGCCCTTAGCCTGGGCTTCTTTTCCCTCTGGGATCCCCATGATTCTAATATTGGGGCTCTTTATGGTATCCCATAGAAACCTCAACTTTTTCTCACTTGATTTCTTGAATTTATTGAAACCTATGACATACTTATTAATTCCATCTGACTTGTCTTCATCTTCTGAGAGTCTATCCTCCAGATGGTCAACTCTGGGACTAATTGATTCAAGGGAGGTTTTTAACATCTCCTTTTCATTATTGGTTTCTGCTATAATTTTGTTTATATACTCCAATTCTTTGGTGAGATCCAATTTCCAATCTATTTTTGTTTTTTGCTTGGGATTCCTGATAATCATTTTAAGTTTTCTGAAGTCCTCATCAAATTTAATGAATTGATTTTCTAGTTCCTCCCTTAATTGATTAATCTTCAATTCACTTTATGTGTTTCTGAATTCAATCATATTTCTCTCCATTAAATTCAGTCAGGAGTCTCTGCTTGAGTTAGAAAGCTTCATCTCATTCATGTCTTTTCTCATAATTTCCATATCAGCCGTTAACTGCTTCATTTTTGCATTGCAGTTGTGGTCAGGAGTCATATTATTTTCTCTTTGCAATTGTATATGTGTTGCCTCTTCTTCCTTGCCACTTTCCTGTTCCATAAAGGGACTAGGGGCCCTGGGTTGGCGAGTTCCGTCTTTGATTTCTGTGGGTTTTTTCTGTTGTTTTCTGCCCATGTCCAGGTAGGGGAGTGGGACTCAGGTATCCTGGGGAGTGCTATTCAGTCCCCTTTACTTCATGGCAGTGGTGCATGATCCCTGGTACTCGCCGAGACCACCTGTGCCCTCCTTGCAGGTACCCGTATGAACCGGCCTCTGACGAGGTTCCCAGGTATCTGTCTGTGGTGTAGCCCTGGAACCAAGCTAGGTCAGGTTGCCCAAGGATTGCTTCTGCCTGTGTATGTGGGGGGGTCCTTGAGAGAAATGCGCCTGAGGATCAGGTACTGGAGGGAGGGGGCCCCTGCTAGGGGAAGCCACTGAATCAGTGGCTCAGGCTCGGAACCGATGGGAGAAGACAATGGCAGGAGCTTGTGGTGGGGGAGGGTTCAGCTCTGTGTT
>PVHP010014586.1:0-28639 GCA_004024765.1 Zapus hudsonius
GCTAAAATATTTTTTAAAAGCATAAAATGAAGCCAGGTGTGATGGTGCATGCCTTTAATCCCAGCACATGAGAGGCAGAGGTAGGAGGGTCACTGTGAGTTTGAGGCCAGCCAGAGACTACATAGTGAATTCCAGGTCAGCCTGGGCCAGAGTGAGACCCTACCTTGAAAAATAAAAAAAAAAGGGGGGGGGGAATAAAATGAAAGAAAGAGAGATAAAGTACAATCAGGTTTAAGCTGACCTTCTTCTTTAAGTCTATTCAAATTACCTGGTGGACTATATGGCTTCATGCTTCCTAAGTTATATCTCTGAATATGAATTCTGGACTCACACCTAACACTTAAGCGAGCATCTCAAAATTCACATATCCACAATGAAACTCTTGATTCCTTCTTCCATTGCCCTATCTTGCTCTCTCTTCAGCCATTTCCATCTCAGTAGATGACAACTCTGGCCTTCTACTTCAGAACAAAAGTTCTGAAATCATCCTTGGCTCATCTGTTTTACACATCATGTTAAGCCACCAGCAAAGCCTGGCCCTCAGTCTTTAAAGTATATGCAGGGCGGGCAAGTTATGGTGGTGCATGATGGTAAAGAGGTGGAGGTAGGAGGATCAAAAGTTTGAGACCAGTCTGGGGAGAAAAAAATATATATAATGGGATCCCTTCTCTCCCCTCTAGTGCTTCACACTGGTGGGAGCCACCATCACCTCTTTCCCATCTTCCAGCAATAGTCCAGCAACCCTCCTTGCTTTGTCCCTTCTCCCCAACATGCTCACCAAGAGCAGCCAAAGTCATCCTCTGGAACTCAGATCATTTCATTCCTCTAATGAGATTTTTTCCAATATTCCTCATCTCACTCAAAAGTCCAAATCTTTCCAAGACCCTATAGGACCAGACCCTGTTTGTTCCTAGTTCAACTTCGTCACCTACCAGTCTTTCCCTTGTGAATCGCTCTTCTGTAGCCAAGTTGGCTTCCTTCCTAATCCCTTGAACATACCAGGCATATTCATTTCTCAAGGACTGTGTGTCCACTTTTCTGTCTTCTGGAATGTTCTTTCTCAGATGTCTTCATGTCTTTGTTTCTTCACGTTTTCTTCCCTCCGCCCATCCTTGTAAAATAGAATCTCACTACCAATCTCCTGTTTTGTTTTATCCTTGTGTTTTTGAGACAATTCTTGCTGTGTAGCCCCCGGCTGTGATTCTTTATCCTCATGCCTCAGTTTCTCTAGTGCTAGATTACAGGTGTGCCCCACCACATCCAGCTCTCTGCATCACTTCTTCTTAAATTTGTTTTTATTATTTTTCTCGCATGCATGTGTATGGATGTGGAGGCCAGAGGTGGTTGCTGGCCCATGCGTGGGTTTTTCATGAATGCTGGGAATCCAAACTCCTGTTCTCTACAACAGCCATCTCCCTGGCCCTTTGTGTCATTTTTGACTACAGATAGCTTTCAAGACTTGAAATAGAAAATCAGTAACAACCTCCAGGCCCCCCCACACACCACCATAGGGAGAAAGTGAAGATGTTGTGGGGGAAATGAACTTTGCTTTGATCTTGGAATCTGGGAAAGGAGCAGGGACCAGGGCTGAGTTCAAGGGCAGAAGAGTCTCTAGCTTCTTTCTGAAGCAGCAGCAGGCAGCAACAACTGCCCTTGGGCAGGGAGGGCACAGCCTATCCATGCGCCTCAACTAGACAAGGGGGTAAAATTCGGTCTAGGGTAATCCAGAAGATTGTTGTTGAAGGTGGGTGCTTCCTGAGCCCCTGCACTATCCGGCTGCAGCTCCTCTGGTGCCTCCAAGTGGTGGCTTTTGGTGCTGCAACAGAAATCGTGTGAGGTGGAGGGTAGGCTGCACCGCTGAGCTCACCACCACCAGAGCATCCATCCCTCCCGGGCCTATAATTTGGGTTCCCCGGGCTGGCCGCCCCTATCAGCGGCTTAGCAACAGATGAGTCACCCGAGACCCCGGGCCAAGGCAAACATGGGGGGGGGTAGGTTCCTGAGGCTGGCCTGACTTTAGCCACCGCCTCAGTTGCTTGATCCCCCAATCTCCAGGGGCCCCCACTTTTTTCTTTGACCCCACCCTGCAATGCCCGGTGTTCATCCCACAGTGCGTTTGCAATACCCTCCATCCCCACAATGGGGAGCGGTCCTTTCTTCTTCTCAAGAGGATAGGGACTAACGTGCTGGGGGCCCCCTCCCTGCAGCAATGGCAGTCCTCTCCTTCCCCCTCCTGTCATGGTCCCAACCCTTGTCAAGGTCTCCCCGGTTCCCGCCCCTCCCCTTTCTTGGAGCTGGCCGCGTGCTTTGGGTATTAGGCAATGGGTGTGCACCCGCAGCTCTCTCCAGGCCCTGCCTGTCCCACCGCCCTCTAGCTGCCTGCGGGTCAGTGTTCAGGCCAGCCGGTCGGTCGGCTGGAGGGCACTGTGGGCCAGCTCAGGCCACCCAGTCTGCCTGCCTGTGGCCTCTTATCCCAGAGCTGGGCTTCAGCGAGGACAGGAAGCAGGATCCCTATGTTGGAACAGTTTGGGGAGCTCCTAAGTGACTGAGAAGTTGAACCTATGGCCAAAGTTTTGACCTCCGCCTCTCACAACACCTGACTGTATGCTGCAGACTCAGAGGTGGGGAATAGAAACTAGACAAAACAAAATACAAAACCTGAGGGAGATCACAGCCAGGTGGAAAAAAATGCAAATGTTCTTAAGATGGGAATGGAGAAACTGGGAATGGGAAACTCATTCCCTTCTTTCAGGCCCCGGGCGGAGTCCCAGGCTGACAGGCGGGAAAGAGAACGAGGGAGATGATGTAGGAATCACCTAATCCAGGTGTAAAGAACAAAGCTTCTGAGATAGGGTTTGTAGTTTCTCTCAGGACCTCAAAAGTCACACATGACTTGGTCCTTGTCGGTGAACTGGAAATGGGGTTCAGTAGCTCTTGGGCTGCCTTTCCCCGGACAGAAGAGCAACTTCCGGTGGTCACTCCAGACTGTCCAGTGTCAGGGACCATGGCACTCACCTCTCCAGCCTGTTCAAAGTCTGGCACATAAAGGCAGTTTTCAGAAGGAAATCCTAACCTCTGGAATAATGAATGCTGTGTCCTCTACTCCCACCCCCAGTCAGTGGTGCCCCCTTCAGCTCAAGGCAGGACTTGCAAAGCCTGGCTGCCAGCAGATCTGTCTACCACACCAAGGAAGAGGTGATTGTGGCTGGCTGTGGCTATCAGCCTTGAGCTTCTGCTTCCTGGGGGGTGGTCTCTGAGTCAAATTGTCTTGGGTGCTCCGGGCCAGCCATGCTTTGGGCTGTGGTCTGGCAGGGGCTGGGGGCGGTTTGGGAAGCCTGGGGCCCCTCTCTGGCAAAAATAGTCCGCAGTGGTTAGAGCCACCAGTGTGAGTCAGGCCGTAGTGCGGCGAAGCCTAACCCCTTCACTGCCGCTAAAACTGTCTAAGGCATCTTTGCCTCTGCTTGTGCACCTGAAGATCAGATTCTCTCCCCTCTGTTGTGGAGCTGGGCTCAATTTGGGGTGCCAAGACCTTCTTCAGCCTATGTGAAGAAAGTCTGTGAGACTGGAGCAGGAATCCAGGCCATCTCAAGGTCAAACGTTGGAATTCCGGGGAAGATAGGAGACTTCCAGAGGATGCCTAAAGAAAAGACGAGAAGCACCGAGGGCAGGTTGGAGATCTTTGGGGCTACCTGAGCCTTTTGGCTGGGACCAAAGTCAGACGCCAAATCTGATCCCCCCCCCCCAAGAGGCAGGCATAGGGCTCGGATGTGGGCGGGAGCCAAGCCTCACCATAAGTTTCTCTCTGGCAGGCTTTGTGCCCTTCGGAGCGCTCTAGCCAAGGGCTCCACCAGCGACTGTCCAATGCCTGATACCGGAAGACAGTCCAGCTCCGTCCTCATCTGGTTAAAGGAGTTCTCCAGACACTTGGCTGTCGGTGGAGAAACTGAGGCAAAGAGAAATGGTAAAAGATATTGTCTTATGGGCCGGGTCCTGGCTCCCTAGTGTAGGTCACTGCACCCTCACTACAGCCTTGGCAACCCCAGAACAGGTAAGAGGAACTCTAGCCACTGGACACCTCTCTTGAGAGGGGCCAAGTTCGAGTGTGTGTGTGTGTGTGTGCGCGCGCGCGCGCGCGCGCGCAAGGGGAGCGGCGGCGTCCCCCTGGTCAAGGAGGGGGGTGAGAGAGGGTGGGGTGGGGATGCCCCGGGCTCTGGGAGGGGCCGCAGCTCTGTCAGCCCCAGCAAGCAGAGCGGTGGGTGAGTTAGGCGCACGCAGAGCCTGCTGGTTCACCAGCTCCCTGGATCGCTCCCTCCTTCCTTCCCTCCCTTCCCCCGGCGGCGGCGGCGGCTCCAGAGAAGCGGCGGAGAGGAGTGGCCGGGAGCTGGGAGAATGCGGCTCTGCCGAAGGGTCAGTACCCGACACAGTCTCCCCACGATTTAAACCTCAGGAGCGGAGCCTAGGAGATCCAACCGCGCGGGTCGCGGACCCTGCACCCTAACCGCTGGAGGTAATGAGACCTGGGCGAACCGGGAGGGCAGAGACGCGCGCACATCGGGGCGCGACTGCACGCGGGTGGGCATCCATCCAGTCACTGGAGCACCGACTCGCAGAGAGACCGGAGACAGTGCTAGACATAAAGACCCCAATGAAGGAGTTCCCCTGCGTTTAGAGAGCAATGGATGCGAGAGCAAAGGGGTGAGGACCCAGGCTGGGGACCCGTGGGGACCAGACGGATGGTGATTGAAGAGGTGAGCATGTAGTTAGGAAGGGGTGGGGGTAGGCGAGAAGAGGACTCAGAGACACCGGCCCTGGCAGAATGGCACCAGGTTCTCCCCCCCCCCCATCCTAGTGGCACCTGGAGTCTCTCCTTTTCCTCCTGTGGGGTAGGAAGGGGGTAGATTGGGGCCGAGTCTGGTCTTGGATCTTTTTGACTTAGTTTGCCTGCCATTGCCAGCACTAGAAGGCAGCATCCCCCCCAGGTGGTGGGGAACCCCGTTCTGATCCCTCCCTCTAGCCCTGTAAGGGCGGGGATGTCAGTCGTGGGGCCCTCGAAGAGGGAGCAATGGGTGAGGTCCTGGAGCGAGGGTTTGAGAATAACTGTCTGAGTTTGCAAGTGTGCGTGTGTCCCGTGCTGGGTATTGTGTCTGACAGAGCTGGGCTTCAGACGTGCTCCTGGGAGTTTGGACCTTCCTTTAGGGAGCCAGGACTCTGAGTATCAAGGGATGACTTGTTTTGTTTGAGGTGACAAGAGAGAAAGGTCGGAGGCCCTCACCAGCGGCTAAGGGCATCCTTGGGTCCCAGGGGGCCCCTCTGTTACAGGGTCTGGTCTGGATCAAATCTCTGCTCTTCAGGCACTGATCCATCTGCCAACCGGAGCCTCCGGGCTTCGACATGCTGGAGGAGCCCCGGCCTCGGCCTCCGCCCTTGGGCCTCGCTGGTCTCCTGTTCTTGGCCTTGTGCACTGGGTGAGCAATTCCCACCGTCTTCCAGCCCTAGGGAAGAGCGCCGGCCTGAGATGGGGTGAGTGTGGAGGGCGTGTGGCTGAACCACTGGTCCCCAAGACACCTTGTGCATCCCCAGGGCTCTGAGCAATGAGATTCTGGGCCTGAAGCTGCCGGGAGAGCCGCCACTGACGGCCAACACCGTGTGCTTGACGCTGTCGGGCCTGAGTAAGCGACAACTGGGCCTTTGCCTGCGCAGCCCCGACGTGACGGCCTCGGCGCTCCAGGGTCTGCACATCGCGGTGCACGAGTGTCAGCACCAGCTGCGGGACCAGCGCTGGAACTGCTCGGCGCTCGAGGGCGGCGGCCGCCTGCCTCACCACAGCGCCATCCTCAAGCGCGGTGAGCCTGCCTGCCTGCCCGGGGCGGGTGTGTGCTGCGGGCTGGGGGGCTGAGGGCAGGCCGAGGCGCGCGGAGGCGGGAAGGGACCGGTTCCGAGCTCCGCGAGAGGGTTCCCGGGGAATTTCCCCTCAGGAGCCGCGCTGAGCTAGGTCTGGCCACCCGTCTGGGGGTCTGGGCCTCTGCCCGCCTCACTTCCACCTGCCTGCTGCTGGCAAGGCAGCTGGGCTCCTGCTACCTTACCCCAGGGCCCCTCTTTCCTGCCCCCACCCAGTTCTATCTGGGTTGCACCTGTGAACAAGGGATGCCCCCGGTCCTAGAAGCTTCAAACAACCCCCTTTTTCTCCCCTACTACTTTTCTCTCCCCTCCCTCTCCATTGGGACAAGTCCAGGCTGGTGTCCCCAGAGTCTCAGCGGGGGTGGGGTGACGCCCCCAACCGTTTAAGGGTTAAACATGCTCCCCTAATTGCTGGGGTTCCCAGGAGCCAAAGCTGGGAACAAAGACCCTGACAGCTTTGAAGCTGGAAAGCAGCCCCCTCCTCTGTGTTGTGAGGGCCCCAGGTGTCCCTCACCTGAGCAGGTGAGGAATGGCTCCAGGGGCAGAGAACAGGTCACCGCTGGCCTGGTCTGAAAGGGTCTGGGGGACTTCACTGCTTCTTTCCATGTCCAGCTGGAGCTTATTACCCAAGAAGTAAAGATCCATGGGGATTCAGGAATTGGGGTAGTGCTTTGGGGACTAAGGGGTTAATAGGCAGCTGCCATCTGCAGGGGAATTCCCAAGACAAGTGTGAACAGCTTCACCCTTGGAGGGTTGGGGGATCTTGAGACTGGCCCAGGAGTCTTGGATTCCGGTACAAGAGACGCTTGGCCTCCGAGGAGTCACTGTCTTTCAGCTTTGGGCTACAGAGCCCCTTCTTAAAATAAAGTGAGAGACCCTTCCTCTGCAGGGTCTGGTGTAGGGGAAGACTTTGGCATCCAAATGGTGGGCATTTCTATCTAAGCCTGGGGAAGGTTTGTCATCCTGAGCCTTGGTGACCCTCAAAACATAACAAAGAGGCCAGCTTCTTTTTTAAAGGGCCTTAGGGAAAAATCACCCCCTCCCAGTGTTTTATAGGGTAATAGCAGGTTAGAATAAATATAAAGGACAGTCTTGAGGGGCAAATATAAAACTAGAACCCAGGAAGGGGAAGGGCAGGCAGCTCTAGTGTGCTGGGGTTGTTAAGGTGGTGGTACAAGGTGTTCTGGTTAAAGGGTTGATTTAAATAGCCCCAAAGGAAAGAAAAAAAAAAAGAAAATTAAAAAAAAAAGAACTCCAAAGTCTACTGCTCCCACCTACCCACCCAAGTTCCCTGCAGGGCTGGGGAATTTCTAAGGCTTTCTGATGTAGAACTCCTTGAACACATCTTCAAAGTCTTCAGGGACTCCCTCTGAGTCATCTCTCAACCACAGGGGTCTTTCCCTGGAGCTGGCTCTTTCATCCTCACCTGAAAATCATGGATTTCCAGAGTGAGATCTGGCCTCAGAGATCACCTTGATGGGTGTGGAGGCTGAGGTCTAGTACTTACTGTTTCCTTTCTAGTTCCAGGACTTCCAAAATCATTTAGCTGGTAAATGCCAGGACAAAGATTCAGTTAAAAGTTTTTTAATTGGCCAGGCATGGTGGCTATTTCCTATAATCCCAGCACTCAGGAGGCAGAGGCAGGAGGATTGCACTGAGTTCAGGGCTAGTGTAGGACTCATAGTGAATTCCAGCCAGCCTGAAGTTCATGAGAAACCTGTCTCAAGAATCAAGAACAAAATAAAACAAAAAACACTGAAAAGAAAAAAAATTCTGACATTATTTCCTCCTGCCTCCCATCCTTGGCTGCCTGTCAAGCTTACCTCCAGTATCACACTCCTTTCCTCTCCAGGTTTCCGAGAGAGCGCTTTCTCCTTTTCTATGCTGGCCGCTGGGGTCATGCACGCGGTTGCCACAGCCTGCAGCCTGGGCAAACTGGTTGGCTGCGGCTGCGGCTGGAAGGGCAGTGGTGAGCAGGACAGGCTGCGGACCAAACTGCTGCAGCTCCAGGCACTGTCCAGGGGCAAGAGTTTTCCCCACTCGATGCCGAGCCCTGTCCCTGGCTCTGGCCCCAGCCCTGGCCCCCAGGACACATGGGAATGGGGTGGCTGTAATCATGACATGGACTTTGGAGAGAAGTTCTCTCGAGATTTCTTGGATTCCAGGGAAGCTCCCAGGGACATTCAGGCACGAATGCGAATCCACAACAACCGAGTGGGGCGCCAGGTAGGTGTGTGCGTCTTGTCCTTGTCTACCATCCTGTTTTACTTTTTATTTTTTGAGGTAAGTCTTACTATTTAGTCTAGACTAGTCTCAAATTTGGAATCCTCTTGCATTAGTCTGAGTGCTGGGATTATAGGTGCATACCACCATGCCCAGCTTCTCTCTCTCTCTCTCTCTTTCTCTCGGCACATGTATGACATGCACTGTATGTATATGCATATGTGCAGATTTGCACCCCCTGTGCACACACACATGCTTGCAGAGGCCAGAGGATAACATCAGGTGTCTTTCTCTATCACTTCCACGTATTTCCTCGAGAGCAGTCTCTTGTGGTACCCAGAGCTGCTGCTTTTTAGACCTGCAAATCCCATAGATTCTTCTGGCTCTGCTCCCTACAGGCATGTGTGGCCATGCTTAGCTGTTTATGTGGGTGCTGGTGCTTGAATTCAGATGCTCTCAGACCTTCCTAGTGCTGTAACCTGCTGAGCCATTTCCCCAGCCCCAGCTTCTCCACCCCCCCCCCTTTAAAGGACTAGCTAGAAGTCCGAGAGGCCTAGCAAGTCACCTAGTCCAGGCTTTATGTCTATGAAGAGCCTAACAGATCTGCCTCACAATGTTAGGGCTGAGCTAGCAAATGGCGTACTCCATCCATACAGTGCCTGGTCCTTGGTTCATTGTACAGTAGCTGTTATTACAGCTGATGTCCCTGCAGAGTTTTGGGGCACCCTAGGCCATACTCCCCATTTTATTAGTGTGTACTCTGGAAAGAGCACTGGACTGAGAGTCAGGAAAACCGAAATGAGTCAGTTACCAACTGGTGAATCACACTGCTCTGCTGTCATAAAATGGAGTTGGGCTAGCTAGTAGCTAATTTTCCCAACATTCAATTTGTTCCTTCCTGTGTTCTTTGTTTCCTTCCCTCTCCCCTGTCTCTTGAGTTCTATTTATTTGCTGCCCACCCCTGACTTCTCGCTTCGTTGATGTCTAGGTGGTAACTGAAAACCTGAGGCGGAAGTGTAAGTGCCATGGCACATCGGGGAGCTGCCAGTTCAAGACATGCTGGAGGGCAGCTCCGGAGTTCCGAGCCGTGGGAGCAGCACTGAGGGAGCGACTGAACAGAGCCATCTTCATTGATACCCACAACCGCAATTCTGGAGCCTTCCAACCCCGGCTTCGTCCACGTCGCCTGTCAGGAGAGCTGGTCTACTTTGAGAAGTCTCCAGACTTCTGTGAGCGAGACCCCACTGTGGGCTCTCCTGGTACCAGGGGCCGGGCCTGCAACAAGACCAGTCGCCTGTTGGATGGCTGTGGCAGCCTGTGCTGTGGCCGTGGGCACAATGTACTGCGGCAGACACGAGTTGAACGCTGCCATTGCCGCTTCCATTGGTGCTGCTATGTGTTGTGTGAGGAGTGCAAGGTCACCGAATGGGTCAACGTGTGTAAGTGAGGGCCAGCCTCACCCTGGTGCTGGGGAAGAAGACTGTGGAGGCGCTCCTCTTCAGCTCTGATTTCTGTAAAAGGTCAACCTGGAAACAGCTTTAAGAGTCATGGGGGTCAGATGGAGTTTGTGATGTGCAGCCTTCTCCCCGTAGTTGGATGGCCTTTGAGGGAAGCAGTCACCCATCTTTTGCTCCTTAAACACCTGAATGAACTAAGATGAAATGCACTGTATTGCTCCCCCATTCAGCTCCTAGGGTTCCTATACTCCTATAGCTCCAAACTCCTTTGGCTGGGGATTCTGATCATTTAGCCACTCCTCTTCCTTGAAGCATAACTCCAGGTGTTGTGTGGAGCCACTAGGACCTGAATCTAGAAAGATCACCTCCTCTTTGCAGTTTTCAAACTCCTCCATGCAACCTAGACCTCCATCTTTGGGGGCCATGGGTGACAGTAGTGGTAAAGAGGTTGATCATGATGAAAGGACAAAGCATGGGTGGGGGGGGGGCTCCTCTGAATCCTCAAAGAGCTGTCTGTCCAGGCCCTTAGGGAAATTGTCTCCTTCCACTCAGATATTAGAGGGGACCTTCAAAGGAAGGGCTTTATCTAAGACTCTTGGAGTCTCTTTTTCCTTCTTCAGCAGGAGGGATGAGAATGGATAATTTATTGTACTGAGACTTGTTCTTGGTTTTTGTTTGAAACATAAATAAATTAAGTTACTGGACTGATGGGTGCAGATGGTGATGTATCTAGCCACACTTGGGGGGATACCAGTCCATTTTTTAAAGGAATGGTCCCTCACTCCTATATTCAATGACTTTTTTGTATGTGTGTGTGTTCATGCATACATGTATGTTTGTGTGAGTGCACATGTTTGTGTATACATGTGGAGGCCAGATGTTGATGTTGAGTGTCTTCCTCAATTGCTTTCCACACTATTATTTTTGTCCTTTAACCACACCTGGTTTCTTGGGTGCTAGGGATTGAACCTAGGGCTTTAGGCATGCTAGGCAAGTATTCTATCAACTCAGCTACAACCCAGCCCATTCCAATATATATTGTTTTTTCAAGGCAGAGTCTCACTCTAGCCCAGGCTGACCTGGAATTCACTATGTAGTCTCAGGGTTGCCTTGAACTCACTGTGATCCTCCTACCTCTGCTTCCAAAGTGCTGGGATTAAAGGCATGCACCACCACACCCAGATCATAATATTTTTTTGAGACAAAGATCTCTCACTGAACTGAGAGTTAAATGATTCCACCAGACTAGATAGCCAGCAAATCCTGGGGATCCTCCAGTCTCTGCCTATCCAGAACTGGGATTACAGGCATACACGCTATACTCAGCTTTGTTGTTTTTCGAGGTAGGGTCTCACTCTAGCCTAGGCTGATCTGGAACTCACTCCGTAGCACAGGATGGCCTCAAACTTATGTTGATCCTCTTACTCAGCCTCCAGAGTGCTGGAATTAGAGGCGTGCACCACCATGCCCAGTTAGCCCAGCTTTTATGTGGCAGTCTTGAAGGGCAAATAAAAAACTAGAACCTAGGAAGGGCAAGGGGAGGGGACCTGAACTCAGGTCCCCATCGTTGCATGGCAAGTACTGTACCAACTGAGCTATCTTCTCATTGCCCTCAATGATTTTATATACATCCTGTTGACTTCCACAAAGGACTTGAAGTGATGCCCAGTGACCTAGCAACTTTGAGTCTGTCAACCCTTCTGGGTGCGAAGTGTACTGATCCACATTATAGGCCCTATTCATTCTAAGCAGCTCAGCTCCAGGCTGAGGTGATCATGGAGGTGATTCATGATAATTGCCTAGAACAAGGGTTAACTTTTTTTCTGTAAAGGACTAAATGGTAAATATACTTGGCTGCCTATATTGTGGTGGTCTTTATGTCAACTACTCAATTCTGCTGTTATAGACCAAAAACAGCCATAAATGAATGGAGATGTTCAATAAAACTTAACTCACAAACCAGCATGGTGGTACATGCCTTTAAAATCCCAGTACTCAGGAGGCTGAGGTAGGAGGATCCATGTGAGTTCAAGGCAAACCTCGAGTTCCTTGACTTACTGAGTGACTTCCTGGTTAACCTAGGCTAAAGTGAAATCCTGCCTCAAAACAAAACAAAACAAAACAAAACAAAACAAAACAAAACAAAACAAAAAACCCCACAAACAAACAAAAACAAAAACACCACACACACACAAAAAAAAAAACCAAGGCTGGGAGATTGCTAAGTGGTTAAAGGTGTTTACTTGCAAAGCTTGATGATGTTGATGATGTAGGTTCTATACCCAGTATTTTTATAACGTCAGATGCACAAAGTGGCACATGCATCTGAGTTTATTTGCAGTGGCAAGTTCCTGGCATGCCCATTGTCTCTCTATCTCCCCCCCCCAAATAAATATTAAAACAAAAACAAAAAACCTTAATCCACAAAACTAGAATGCAGGGCAGATTTGGTCCTCTGGTTGTAGTCTGTTGACCTCTACCCTATACTGTGAAGTCACAGATGCTCTGGGGTTTTCACATTTCAAATGCATCTCATCACTAGCGTTGGAATAGCAAAACAAACAAACAAACAAACAAAAATCACAGGTACTTTTCTCTCTGGCTTCAAACCACAGAATTTGGGAGGTAAATGCAAGACTGATGGGAAACATACAAAAAGGATATGCTTAATATGTGAGATCTTACTCATTCATTTGTTGTGCCCAACCTGGTCAGGAAGTTACCATGTAGCCCAGAATGGTCTCAAACTCTGATTCTCCTGAGTACTAGAATGGCAAACAGATGAGTGCCCCCATGCCCAGCTCAGAAATGAGAGATTTCTGCTCTGGAAACCAGCAAAACTAGCATTCTTTGCTACTGAATTACATACTTATTTTGTTCTTCTTGATTCATTGTTCTTTTGGTATTTAATCTTTGTAAAATAAGTCCTTCAAAGAGGTGAGAGAATAGTTGTTCCAACCTCTCGATTCCTAGCCTAGTATCTTTGACAATTAACTTATCTTTCCAAGATGAAATGTGGAAAAGGGACCTGTAACCCACATTTAGAACTTTACAGGGCTGGGGAGATGGCTCCATGGTTAAATGTGCTTGCTTGTAAAGCCTTCCTGCCCAGGTTCCATTCCCCAGTACCTACATAAAACCAGATGCACAAAGTGGCACATGCATCTGAAGTCCATTTGCAGTGGTAAGAGGGCCTGATGTGCACGTACTCTTTTTTTTTTCTCTCAAATAAATAAATAAATTTTAAAAGGGACTTTGCAAGCAGATGCATACTTAAGGAGCTAAAAGTTCCTGTCAGGGAACGTAGAAATAGTTCTCTGAGTGTCTCTAGGCAACATATCTGCTACCCAATTTCCCCTTAAATCAGATCTAATGACAGTAGCACCAGGGTGACAAGGAAATAGTGTTGGGTTAGGGCAGTGCTTTCTGGCAACATCATGTCCTGAATTTCCACTTGAGCAATGAGAATTCTGGATTTTGAAATTCAGTGGTGCCAGGAGATACCAGGCACTTGTTGAACCTAATGTGTGTGCAGGGAGAGGGATAAAGAAGGGAAGAATGCAGTTAGAATGGGCGTAGGATACTAGAGTGATAGAATAATCAGAGCGGGAATTTCTTATATTCAGGAACAGGAAGGAGCCTTTCCAAAGGAGTGGCAGCAAGAGTGCTTTCACTCTTCCCCTTTCTCTCCTCTCTAGTCCCTTTGGCTCCCAGTCTTTTCTAGCTTTCTCTCTTCTTTCATCAAACACACTGTGGCTAATTTAAGCATCAAACCACAACCTTGACAAATTCCAAATGCATTTTGTCAGCAAAGCCAACACCTCCTCTCTGGGCACATGCACTGGGCTCAGGCCCAGGCTTGGGGTCAGTGATGGGGTGGGAGTATGCAACCCACAGAGTTGGTGGCTACAATTTCAGCGTTTATTGGGATTCAGTGGCAGGCAGAGGGAGGGGAAAAGACTGATGAACTGTATGTCAAGCTGCTGGGCCTCCCTCAGCTCTGGGTGAGCTCTTCTCTTACTCTACTTCCAAGTGGCCAGGAAGGTGGGAGGGTGGCAGTGCAGGGCTCCTGCATCTCTACTCCTGCTTGGGACCATGAGCAGTCCATTCTGATGACTTCTTTCATGCTCCCCACGTGTGAAAGACAGAAAAGTTGGGGTATTCATCAGCCCTAAGTCAAATATCATGGTACTTCCTTCCGGGTCCTACCAGGCTGTTACCATTTCCATCCATCCTTCTATCACTTTAAGATACGACCTTGAGAGGATCTGGAATTTTGGGCAGAAACATCCATCAACAGATTCCATCTCCTTGTTAGTCTCACAAGATGTGCAGATGTGGTTGATTAGAGCACCAGGGAATGGCATGGGGGTTATAAAGCAAAATTTTGGTGGCCAGTGAGTTGTGGGGTATATAACCTAGTGAGGTGTTACTAGAAATCTTTTGGATAGAAATGGAAAGGGCAGTCATATAAAGGTATCACAGAACCTATTGTCTTTTGCTAGGCATGAAGGCTCACACTTGTAATTCCAGTACTTGGAAGCTGAGGTAGGAGGATCCACATGAGTTGCAGGTCTGGATTACAGAGTGAGTTCCAGCTCAGTATGGGCTAGAGTGAGACCCTGCCTCAAAAACAAAAACAAGGGTCTATATTAAAAAAAAACAAACAAAAAAACAAGGGTCTGGAGAGATGGCTCAGTGGCTAAGGACATGGGTTCAATTCCCCAGTACCCATGTAAAGCCAGATGCAGTAAGTGGTGCACGAATCCAGAGTTTATTTGCAGGGGCTAGTGGCCCTGGCCTTTCTCTCTCCTTGCAAATAAAATTATTTTTAAAAAACACCCCCCAAGAGTGTAACAGGGTAAAGGCCCTTAATACAGTGTGCCAGAATAGATATCATTCTCTTTGGTATAAACAAGATTCTTGTTATCCACCCTTTCTCTCAACATCTTAATTAAGGTCCATTAGGCTTCATATTCTAGGATCATGTTGTTCTTCAGGTTCACATAAGAGGAGACAGCCTGGGAGAAGAGGAAGGGGTCAGTGAGTGCATAAATGGGGGACAGATGGGACAGGGAATATAGTGTGGCTTCTTACCAGCCTAGTTCTTCTTGGGAGTAGATAAGAAACCAGGCAAAAAAAATCAGAAGAGTGACAATTTTGGGTCAAGCTTTAGGGAAGAGCCATGTGCTCTAAGAACAGCATGCACTTAAATAACCTTGTTCATCAAGGCTGGCTCCCCCACCCCCTTTTATTTTTTTGATGTAGGGTCTCTGACTCTAGCTCAGGCTGCCCTGGAACGAACTCTATGGTGCCAGGCTGGCCTCAAACTCACAGCGATCCTCCTACCTCTGCCTCCCCAGTGCTGGGATTATGGAGGTGTGGGCCACCACACCTGGCTTGCGCCTTGTGTTCTTAGCCTTACTATTGAGTGACCTTTCAGCGCCAGTCTATTCCAGTTTTACATGTCTCCACCAGGTGCAAAAATGAGTGCTGAGGAAAGGACAGGTAGGAAGTGAGAAACAGGGGAGTACTTTTCTGTGGTATACTAAAATCCATCTCTTCTAGACATTTAATCAAACGTGCCTCTAGATGGTAGGGTTCATCACTTGATTTCAAGTTCCAACCTCCTAACTGCTAACTGACCCAGACCAGTTGTTTTCTGTAGAAGTCTTTCTCCCCACCCCACCCCACCCCGTTTTAGGCTAATGATCAATCACTGAAATTCTCAAGATGAACTGGCTGCTGCAACAGCTGCTCTCTTGGGTTTAGGTGTTGTTCCTCCATGGAATTCATGTCTGAATCCAACAATACACTCAAGATGCCTCAATCCTCCAGCCCTGGTTGTATAAGTTTCCTTGCGTTGGCACTTCAGTTTTACTTTCCCGTGAATTTGCCACAGGGTGAATTTTGAAGGTAGTTGGTGAGTGTATTAGTCAGGGTTCTCTGGAGGAAACAGAGTTGAGAGAATGGATTATAATAAAAGGGAATTTATTGGGGTAGCTTACAGACAGTCCAACAATAGTAATATGCAGGCCCACAGGTGAAGGAACCAGTAACTGTTCAGTCCACGTGGCTGGATGTCTCAACAGTCCCAATCCAGCCCAGAAAGCCTTTTGGCTCCCTGGGGAGCGGCTGCTCTTCAGTCCACGATGTGAGGCCGAGGAAACTGGGTTCTGATGTCCAGGAAGGGTGGGAGAACAGGATACAAGTTCAAGTCTCGAACCAGCACCAGCAATCGGGGAGGAAGGAAAAAGAAGGAAGTTTTCCTTCCCCCCCAAGCTTTCTTGTATCCAGTCTCTTCTGGAAGGCCCACCCACTTGGGGGAAGGGCAACTCAAAAGGAGGAACCTCCTCCTTTTGTCAATCCTTTCTGCAGGCAAGCTCAGAGACCTGCCCAAGATTACTGTAGATTATTAAAGAAGGCAAGTTGACAATAAACTTAACCATCACAGTGAGGCAGTTTGATTCAGGTGTCCCCCATAATTTAGGTGTTCAGAATGCTTGATCCCCAGCTGATGGCCATTTTGGAATTGGAGCCTTGTTGGAGGTGGTATTGGGGGCGGGCTTATGCGGGTTACAGCCAGCTTCCCCTCACCAGTGTTTGGCACACTTTCCTGCTGCTGTTGTCCACCCTCTGCTTATGCCATCGTTTTCTCTGCCATCATGGAGGTTACCCTCGAGTCTGTAAGCCAACATAAACCCTTTCCTCTACAAGCTGCTTTTTGTCGGGTTCTTGTGGCAGCAATGAGAAGCTGACTGCAACAGCAGGCCTTAGAGCCACAGCGTGCGCCTAGAGCTTTCCAAACGATGGCTTCTACGGTGCTTCTGCCCTCCTTGGGTCTCCTAAGTGCATTCTCTCCCTCTTCTTCCTTCATGAGAAAGGATCTCAAGTCAGACCTCGGAGTAACTCGTTTTAGGAATTAGTGAGCAGCAATAAGGGTGCAGCAGGAAGGTGGGGTGGCGGTGCTGCTAGAGCAGATCAAGAGACAAAGTCTGGCTGGTCATCGCAGCGACCACCCACCCACCCACATCCGCCGATGGTCTTCCTAGAAGCCCCCAGTCCTCAGTCCGTGCTCCTAGGCGAGGGCCTGGAGCTCGGCATCCTCACCCCAGAGCCCACAGTCACCATGCTCATCTTCCCGCCCCGGCTCCCGCCCCCGCTGCCTTTGCTGCAGCCGCTGCTATGGTGACGGATATCGCGAGAAATGCCGCTCGCTACCGCTCAGTTCTCGCGCGATCGTGGAGGTGGGAAGTATCCCGGGTTGGGGGTGGGGGTTCGCCGCCCAGCTCCAGTCGCCGTCGCGGCTTCCGGTGCTAGGTGGAGGGGAGGCAGGAGGGTGCCGGGGCGAGGGGCCAGCGGAGAGCTTCGCCGGGTCGCCTTGGGGAGTCGGAGAGAGCGGAGCCCGCGGAGCGGAGCGGGAGCCTGCGGGGGCGGCGGCGGCCGTGGAGCGGAGCAGGGAGCAGGAACAGGTCCGGGCTGGGGGGTGGACAGGGTAGGGGCTGAGGAGAGAGCCCCCCCGGCGCTGGCCGGCGTCCCATCCCGGAGCTCCGGGGCCGGGGTCGTCCCCGCATCGGAAGGACCCGGAGCTGGGGTGGGGGCGGGGCGGGGGCGCCCCGGGATCTGCCGTCCGCCTCGCTCCCGGGGGCTGCCGGGCTGCTGGTAGGTCCTCCGGGACGGCAGGAGGTGGGCTCGGGGCGACGACAGCTGTCCAGTGTGGGGGTGCGGGGGCGGCGTGCCCGTGTGTATCTTTCTCTTGGGTTAAAGGGCCGAGGCAATGCCGTTCCTCCCTCTCCCTCCCCCGGAGCTGTGGGAGACTGGAGAAAAGCCTGCCTGTGGTTGCATTTCTTCCCCCCCCCCATCATTGGGCAGGGGAGCGCAGGGGACTGGGCCTGCCGGTGGAGGTTGGTGCTTTGCTTTCGGGTCCCGGGAACGGCAGGGTGGGGAGAGGGCAGCAGGTGGGGAGAGGGTGGATGGAAGGCTGGGGGAGGGGATTCGAGCTCGCTTGGAAGAGAGAGGTGGGGCCTCTTCCCCCCCCCATAGCGGGGGCGGTCTCACAGGAGGAGGGAGCATCTTGTCACTGGCCCTGAGTTTGTCTCTTCCAATCCCCTTTCTTTCTTTAGGAAGTACCAGGATTCCCGGAACAGAAAATGAAGCCATTGCTTATGCCTATCCTTTGAAAGAACAAGGGGGAGGTGGGGAGGTGATGGTCTCTGTTAAAATGGGACACTTTGATTAGTTAAGTGGCAACTCGTCTTCTAGGGAGTTCTTTTCTGGGTTCTGTTAACTGCTGGCGTCCATCTGTGGGAACCATAAGAAATGCAGTGGTGGAGGTGTGTGTGTGTGTGTGTGTGTGTGTGTGTGTGTGTGTGTGTGTGTGTGATGTGGTCAGGAGTGGAAAGAAATAGTGAGGTCATCAGGGTGAGAGAGAAGTGTAATGGAAAACCCAACTCTGCTGTTGCTGGATTGGGTCACCACTGGTCTGTGGCATGAAAGTTTTATTGGGAGGAGATCTGCTGCAGGAGTCTGATTGCTTGGGTCAGTGCTAGTCTCTGCATACCTCCATCCCTGTCTCTAGAATGCAGACATCTTTAATTCCCTTTTGTCTTTGGCCTGTTGTTGGGGTACTGGCTCCACTTGTTAGGATTAGCACTGGCCAGTGGATTGGTTTTTGCTTGTTGGACCCGAGTCTGTTAAGACACATTCTAAGAAAGGCCTGATCCACTCAAGGCTTAGCTTTCATGGAATGAGTCATTAACTTTGGATTCAGCCAGGAAGGGCTCCCATGTATCACATAGTCACTTCTATTTTGTTATCTTACACAGTCAAAATTCCCCCTCCCATCCTTGCTGCTTTTAAGACAGGATCTTCTTTTGTAGCACGGGCTGCCCCCAAATACAAGAGTCTTTCTTCTTTAAACAGATGGACACAGGGATGAATGTATAGAGCTGAATAAGGATTCTAACTAGTTTAAAGTATTGGAAGGAGGGCTAGATGTGGTGACACAGGCTTGAAATTCTAGCACTAGGGATTACCAAACTTGAGTGTGTGGTGGCTCATATTTGTAATCCCAGTGCACAGGCTGAGGTGGGAATCACCTTGAGTTAGGCCGGCCTGGGCTAGAGTGAGACCTTGCTTTAAAGTCCCAGAACAAAAATAAATAAATAAATAAATAAATAAATAAATAAATAAATAAATAAATAAATAAAAAAAACCCCAGAACAGGAGGCTGGAGAGGTGGCTCTGTGGTTAAGGTGCTTGCCTGCAAAGCCTAACAATCCCCAGTTTGTACAGCCAGATGCACAAAGTGGCGCATGCATCTGGAGTTTGCCATTCTCTCTCTGTCTCTGCTTGCAAATAAAATGTTTTTTTAAATATTTTATTTATTCATTTTCAAGCAGAGAGAGACAGAGAAAGAGAAAGCAGGGCTACCACCTTGTGGGTCTGGCTTATGTGGGTACTGGGGAATTGAACCCCGGGGCCTTAG
The DNA here is from genome assembly GCA_004024765.1 of Zapus hudsonius. Taxonomy (NCBI): domain Eukaryota; kingdom Metazoa; phylum Chordata; class Mammalia; order Rodentia; family Dipodidae; genus Zapus; species Zapus hudsonius. The sequence goes on from PVHP010014586.1 coordinate 19,066, forward strand.
GCACTGGAGGCAAGTGCCTTAACCACTGAGCAATCTCTCCAGCCCTGCAAAAAAAATATATATATATATATATATATATTTGGTTTTTCGAGGTAGGGTCTCACTCTAGCCCAGGCTGCAAATAAAATATGTTAAAAAGCCCAAACAACAGAAAACAGACCCTAAACCAACAAGAACAAAAAGCTAGACTTTCAGCAAAAGTGCTTGGAGATAGCTGAGCATTTGAGAAGTTTTATTCTTGTTAAAAGTTATGGCCAGGCGTGGTGGCATATGCCTTTAATCCCAGAACTCGCCTTTAATCCTACGACTCGGGAGGCAGAGGTAGGAGGATCACCATGAGTTCCAGGCCACCCTGAGACTGCATAGTGAATTCCAGGTCAGCCTGGGCTAGAGTGAGACCCTACCTCGAAAAACCAAAAAAAAAAAAAAAAAGTGTATTTTTGATAAAATCACTTGTCCCCTTTGCTTCATTTTTCTTATCTGTAAAGAGTAACAATAGTACCTCTCACAGGTTTGTATGGGAATTGAGATGATGTAAAACAGTGTACAAAGCAGTTCATAAGTGCCAAATAAGTATTAGATGCTATTAATAGCCCACCATCATGGTGGTAATAATATGAACACCCATGGCTGCCTTGAAGGAGGGAAGAACAAAAGAACACTTGATGCCTTATAGGGGGATGGATGATTGTTACTGTGACTTTCTGTGCTGGCTGTAGTCTTACACTCAGAGAGATCTTTTATTAGTGTCAGCCTCCCAGAAGCCACTCCTGCTGCCTGAGTGGGAGGTTAAACCAGAGCAAGGCAGGGGTCCTGAACTGTCATCTTGGATGTGGGAGAACGGCATGGGGGCTCCAGAATAGTATTTGTTAGAAAAGTCATTGTAAAGCTGAGTATGATGGTACATGCCTTGTAGTCCCAGCACTGGGAAGCTGAATTCAAGGCTAGCCTGGCCTACATGAGACTTTCAAAAAAAGGAGAACAAAAAAGCTGGGATGTTGCTCAGTTGGTAGCGGTGCTTATCTACCTAGCATGCAGGAAGCCCTAGGGTTCGATCCTCAGTACTGCATAAAACTGGGGTAGTGGTGCAGACCTGTAATTTCAGCACTCTGGGGGTGGAGACAAGAGGATCAGAAGTTCAAGGTCGTTCTCTGCTACATAGAGATCAAGGCCAGCCTAAAATAAATGAGACACTCAAAAAAAAAAAAAAAGAAAGAAAAAAGTCATGCTGGGTGTGGTGGCACACATCTTTAATCCCAGCACTTGGGAGGCAGAGGTAGGTGAATCACTGTGACTTGAGGCCAGCCTGGGACTATAGAGTGAATTCCTGGTCAGCTGTGGAGATCCTACATGGAAAAATAAAACAAAAGTCATGAAGATAATGATGACCTATTTTCAGAGATTTATATTCCTGGGTCCCCTCATTTTAAATCTCAATCAAAATTTCTCCATTTCCTGAATTTAGCCATATCTTTAAACATGAGTGTTTCACAGTATATACTGTGTTAAGGTTCAGAGCTTGTGATATCTGTAATTCTCTGTCTACCATAGCTTCTCCATTCTGAAATCTGGGAAAGAGATAGAGTGCTAATGAAACTTCTTGATAATAAGCAGATGCAGGGGCATTTGGAAAGAATCTCATAAAAGTCATGGCTTCACATTGAAGTAAAGGTTCTTCGAATGTGTAAGGGCTTTGTCAAAAACAAACATCCTCACCCTCAGATCTGTTCCTTGCTTTCTTTGTCCAAACTCAGGTTGTGAGGTTTTGCAGGCAAGTGCCTTAACCACTGAGCCATCTCTCCAGCCCCCTTGTGCATTTCTTGCCTGAATAATTGCTACATAATCACATAAGCCAGAAACCTAGGAATCATCTTTGACCCTTTTACATTTTTTTTTAAAACTTAAAAGTTTTTTTTTTTTTTTTATTTGTAAGGGGGAGGGAAGAAAACTGAAAGCACATGAGTGAGCACCAGGGCCTCTTCTTACCACTGCATGTCTGGGGAAATTGCAAGTAAGAGCCTTTAACTGCTGAGCCCTTTTTCTACTCTTACATCTAATCAGTCGGTCATTAAATCCTGTGAATTCTACCATTTTGATATTTCAAATCTATCTTCTCTATTGCTTTCTTGGGTTAAAAACTTGTGATTTCTCACCCCTGTTACTCTAACTTTTTTTTTTTTTTGGTTTTTCAAGGTAGGGTCTCTCTCTAGTCCAGGCTGACCTGGAATTCACTATGTAGTCTCAGTGTGGCTTTGAACTCATGGTGATCCTCCTACCTCTGCCTCCTGAGTGCTGGGATTAAAGGCATGTGTCACCACGCAGGGCTGTAACTTTTTTTTTTTTTTTTTTTCAAAGTAGGGTCTCACTATAGCCCAGGCTGAACTGGAATTCACTATAGTCTCAGGGTGGCTTCGAATGAGTGCTGGGATTACCACCATGCCCCACTACTGTAGTGTCTAAGTGATCATCCCCTCTGGTCTGTCTCCTAATTTACTCCTGAAATTGCTGCTAGAATGAAGATCTTTCACACATCTATCTGATGATGTTATTCATTGTGCAGCCTTCATGGCCCTTCATGATCCAGTTCCTCCTTACCCTTCATTACTTTAATTTTATTTATTTGTGTGCACATACTGTGTGTGTGTGTGTGTGTGTGTGTGTGTGTGTGTGTGTGTGTGCATGTACATACTTGGGTGTGCCACCATTGCAAATGAATGCCTGTCTTACTTTACATGGGTGGCTTGGGAAGTGAACCTGGACTGACAGGCTTTGCAAGCATCTTTTAACTGCTGAGCTATCTCCCTAGCCCTATCCCTTCATTATTTTAATGGATTCAATTAAATTCAAATAAATTACTTCCCAATTGTACATGTATTTGGCTAATAAAGTGTGATCTGTAACCCAAGTCTTTGAACATAGTTTCCTCACATTTATTTCCACTGTATTATTTGATTATTTACATTCTTTTAGGGGTTTGCTGACGTGTGACCTGAAAACCATGTTTGGGAACTGTCCTTTATCCTTTTTTTTAAAATATGTATATATTTTTATTGAGGGCTGTGAAGATGGCTTAGTGGCTAAAGGCATTTGCTTATAAAGCCTTTGCTTATTTGCTCATAAAGGCTGGCACAGGTTCAATTCCCCAACACCACTCAAAGCCAGTTGTCATCTGGAGTTTGTTTGCAGTGGCAAGAGGCCCTGGTGTACCTATGCTCAGTCTCTGTCTCTTGTGCACAAACAAAAAGTTTTTTTTTTTTTTTTCGAGGTAGGGTCTCACTCTAGCCCAGGCTTGCCTGGAATTCACTATTAGTCTCAGGGTGGCCTTGAACTCACAGCCATCCTGATCCTCTTACCTCTGCTTCCCAAGTGCTGGGACTAAAGGCATGCGCCACCACACCCAGCGTAAAAGATTTAAAATATATATATATATATATATATATATATATATATATATATATATATATATATATACATATATATGAGAGAATGAGTGTATAGGCATGCCAGGGCCTTGTGCTCCTGCAAACAAACTGCATCTTGGTTTACATGGGTACTGAGGAATCGAACTGGGGCCTTAGATCATTGAACCCTGGCCCTTCAGTCTTACTTGGCTACTCCAGACTTTGGTGGTGCTGAGATTGAGCCCAGGGCCTTGTGCATGCTAGGGAAGTGCTCTGTACTGATTTACATCCCAGCTCTACCACATTGTTTTGTAATTTATTTATTTGAGAGAGAGAGGGAGAGAGGGGTGGGACAGAGGGAGAGAATGGGCGTTCTAGGTCCTCTAGACACATGGTGCCACCTGTGCATCTGGCTTTATGTGGGCCCTGGGGAATTGAACTTCGGTCCTTCTGCTTTGCAGGCAAACAGCTTAACCACTAAACCATTTCTACAGCCCTTGTAATCTTTTTTTAAAAAAATATTTATTTGCAAGCAGAGAGACAGAATGAGATAGAAAGAGACAGAGAATGGATTCACCAGGGCATTCAGCCACTGCAAATGAACTGTATGTGCCACTTTGTGCATCTAGTTTTATGTGGGTGCTGGGGAATTGAACCTGGGTCATTAGGCTTTGCAAGCTTTCGCTGCTGAGTGGTTTCTTCAGCCCTTGTTTTCTAATCTTTTGCTTACTCTGGTGTTATTTCTTCCATTAGACTGTTTCATGAAGGTAGAACTGGTCTTCCTCTCTTCATCCCTGGTTTATTATAGTAGATACATGTTTAACTAGTGGCCTTGAAAAATTGCTGAGTCCCGAAGTTGCTGACATACTAATCAGTTCTTGTGTTGTAGCTACACTGTTCTTGAGACAACTTAAAATGTACAGATTTCACAGCTGTACCAGAGACCAAGTACAGGCATATCCTGCCCTGTTTCCCTTAGTTGCATTTATCTTTTGGTGAACACTGCTACAAATTGCATTTCTGTTAGTGATGCTTCAATTTGAAAATTATTTGGGAGCACAGCTGCTTTATTGTACCTTGCCTGGCAGCAGACAGTTTGAGAGATATTGTTCTTCCCTTCACTGGACCCTGAAGTGCAGAGGGTTGTTCCAGATCTAGAGTCTCTCCTCTTAGGACACATCCTTGGTCCGTCATGGGAATTATGTTTGAGGAGTGTGCATAGGAGATTGGGCTGTGACTCTTCGGAAGTCCTGGAGATTGAGGCAGCTGTGTTCCTGCAGCCCACACAAGCCAAGTTGGCTGAGCAGCCAGCTACCACAGCAGCCTGCCTCTCCAGGAGAGGGGGGAGTGAGCAGGCCTCTGGCGAGGACATCCTCAGCCAGTGTGCTTGGCTGAACTCCTGCAGTGCTCCTGATTGGACTAGAGCACAATTATTTTTACCTCTGATAACAAATGTTTCTGAATGCAAAATAGAATGTTGAGCTCTTTGTTAAGAGATGTTATTACTATATTCCAATTTTCATCTTGAGCCACTCATTTCTAGTTTTATCTGCTATTGCTGATTTCTGACAGTTCACAAAACTGGCATTTTGCCTTATCAACACAGGGGTACCATCTGTGGAGACAATAACTGTAGGTTATACAGTATAAGGGAAATAGTTCAGGCTTTGTTTTTTGGTTTTCTGCTTCCTATAGCTTTTTCTAGGAATGCGTTCTGGTCTAAGAGAATTGGTTCCATAGCCAAGATTTCTGTTTATGGCACAAAGCTAAAACTTCCATTTTCCCTGGTGACAGGATCAATGCTAAGGCAGGGAGAGAAAAAGCCAGCATCCCTTTAGGATGCCGAGTCAAGCTTCTGATGACACTTGAAGAGAATCCATTAATTTCCAGGTTCTGGGCTGCTTTTTTAGGAAGACACATAGTTGTTCATTAAGTCCAGTTCTATCTGGCTATATCATGCTGTTCCCAACCCATTTCTGGGGTCAGCCATGGATAGAAAATGGCAGAGAATTGACACACTTTTTTTCTTTTTGAGGTAGGGTCTGTCTCTAGCCCAGGCTGACCTGACTCTCCCACTACCTCTGCTTTTCAAGTGCTGGAATTAAAGGCGTGCACCACCACACCCAGCAACAACTTGAAAAAAAAAACCTATTCAGCTTTATTCAAAATACTTTATATAAACAATCATGGTATTTCAGGCAGGGCATGCACAGATAATCATTAACAGTAACAAGAACTTTCGGGTTCCCTTGTATGGACTAACAAAATCAAAGCCACTATGGAGCGCTGAGTGTGTAGCCCAGTTGGTAGAGTGCTTGGTGGTGGCACATGTCTAGCAGCAGGGAGGTGGAGGCAGGAGGATCATGGTTGAGGTCAGTCAGATATGTGAGACACTTATCTCAAAAAAAAAAAAAAAAAAAGGGCCAGATGTGGTATCTTTTATCCCAGTCATTTGGAGGCAGAGGTAGAAGGATAGCTGTGAGTTCAAGGTCAGCCTGGCTACAGGGTGAGACCCTACCTCAGAAAATCAAAACCCCCCAAACAAAAACAACAAAGTCTTCATTTGATGCTCTCAACAAAGTTTCAGAGTGAGAGTTGATGGCTCATAGTAAGCATTTTTTAAAACTTTTTATTGACAGCTTCCGAAAGTGTAGACAAATCATAGTAATTCCCTGCCTTACCTCCATTTTTCCCCCTCTCAAATCCATCCTTCATCAAATCCCATTCCCTTTCCAATTAGACTCTTATTTTTATGTCATAATATTTTTCTCCTTTTATGAAGGTCTTGTGTAGGTTAGTGTCAGGCACTGTGAAGTCATGAATATCAAGGCCATTCTTTGTCTGGAACATTGCATTGTAAGCAGTCCTGCCCTTCCATTGGTTCTTACATTCTTTCTACCACCTCTTCTGCAATAGACCCTGAGCTTTGGAGGGTGTGATAGAGATGTCTCAGTGCTGAGCACTCCACTGTCACTTCTCAGTACTATGGTGACTTTTGAGTCACCCCTTTTTGCCATCTGTGAAGAAAAGCTTCTCTGACTATGAGATTAGCATTAACATATGGGTATAAACATTTAAAAAGTGCTTACAGGGCTGTTGGTAGACATAATGTATGCATTTAGCCAGACAATAGCAAGTGTTACTCCCCTAGGGCTCATGACCTCCCAGCTATTGGTTTTTGACTAAGTTTTCAGTACCAGGCATGTATTCCCTCCTGTGAGAGGGCCTCCAGTCCAATTAGAGAGTGGTTGGTTTCCTCCATAACAGACATGCTATCATCGCACCAGTAGGCACATTTGGCCTGACTAGACAGTCTTAAGGCTTTCAGGCTCCACTGCTGTTTATCACCAGTGATGACTTCTCTCCCATAGCACTGCATGCAGCATAGCTCTTGGCAGCTTTCTGTCAGCTGGTTAACAGGGAGAAGGTTTCCAGCTCAGCTCCAGCTTGATTTCTCAGTGACCTGCAGCCCAAGCATGTGGAGCCTTCAGCAGTAATATTAAGCAATTAAAAATATTTATTTGAGAGAGAGAAAGAAAGTGGCAGATAGAATGGGTAAGTCAGGGCCTCTAGCCACTGCAGACAAACTCCAGACACCAAATGCCACCTAGAGCAGTGGCTTTTACATGGGTACTAGGGAATCAACCTGGGTCTTTAGGGTTTATAAGCAAGTGCCTTAACTGTTGAGCCATCTCTCCAGTCCCATATTAAGCTTTTTTTTTTTTTTTTTTTTTTTTTTGAGGCTAGCTGTTGCTTTTTTTTTTCCTAACTTTTTATTGATAGCTTCCGTAATTATAGACAACCATTATGATTCCTTTCCCCATATCTCCCCCTCTCAATTAGTCTCTGTTTTGTTTCAGTGTCTTCCTTCCATTATGTGTAGTTATTATCAGGCACTATGAGGTCATGAATATCAAGGCCATTTTGTGTCTGGAAGTTTGTGTTGTAAGCAGTCCTACCCTTCCTTTGGGCTTGACATGGAGTGGTAGTGAAGACATGTCCAAATAAATAAAGGTCATAATACAAAGGGCATAACCAATAGAGAATACACAATTCAGTTAGGGAGATGGCAGGTGATCAGATTTGTAAAAGAAGGAAAAATCTTCACAAAGTACTAAGTACTACAGGAGGGGTTCATATTGGGTTCTTAAGATGGCATGCCAGGAAATAGAAGATGTAACACCAGAGTCTGCTTTTGTTAAGGCAGATGAGCCTCAGCCTCTTTAGTGCTTGAATTGAAGGACTGTGTTTCCATACTGGACTAGAGGTCAGCTTTGACAGAAGACTGCAGTATAACAGCTTAGCAGAGCAGAGAACCAAAGGATAGCATTCATGTGCTTTGAGCAGAGGACATTGGTGCTCATCAACCACTGCTGTATTCACATTGTTAATCATTTCATCAGCACTAGTCCAGTCTTGATGAACAGCAAGGTAAATTGAAGGCCATAAATTCAGTTTAGAATCTGGGCCAGAGTCTGATAACAAATTTGAATGTACCACTTCTCTTTGCTTCATCCCCAAAGAGTGGGAGAGGGCTTTCATTTCTCAAGGTGATGGTAACAGAACCAGAAGTCTGACTGCATAGATTGCCCAGGTTAGCATGACCTGGCCAGATGTCCTCTCCTGTCTCCTGCTAAAGAATACTATCTGCTTGGGTGAGTTTGGGCAGGGAGAATGGCTGGGTGGGCGACTTGGCTAAGATTGAACCCCGAGGTTGAGCCAGGCTCTCTCCTTGGGGTATGAGCCCTGCGGGTCAGGGGAAGGGCTCATTTATGGAACCTTCTGGGAATGCCACACCTGGCTCATTAGTGGATGTCTGAGGTGCCTTTAAAGATGAAACACACCATAAGCACTCATTGTTTCTGTTTTTCTGTCCAAACTACTACTTTGGTCTCCAGGGGCTGTTGATCTGACTTCTTTGCACTAGTCTGGAATTTGTTGCAAATCAAGTGGGAATAACAAAAAACAAGGTTAAGTTTTTGAAGAAAAAAAAAACTCACCAAACTTCCATGCTTTAGCTTGTAAATAGAATTCTTTGCCATCCACCTTTCACATTCTTGAGTTTAGATCCACTTTGTCTCAACCTGTTCTTTCTTCTGGGTTTCGGGTGTGTATGTCTCTGGTTCCCAGACTGTAGAGAGTGCCAGCCGCTGGCATATGGTGATTGCTGAATAAACTGCCCACTGATGTATGCCTCCTGCAGGCACAGAGAACTGGTTGGCATGAGTGGTTCTGAGCCCCCATTTCATGACTGCTTCAGAGAGCGATGTCTAAGCCAATATGGTGGCATGTACTTGTAATCCCATCACTTAAGAGGTGGAGGGGGAGGATGAACATTATCTCTGCCACATAACAAGATTGAGGCCAACCTGGAATACATGAGACCCTGCCCCCCACCCCCTTTTTTTCCTGGGTTGGATTGGTGTGAGACTTGGCGTTGTTATGTAGCTGTCCTGGAAACTCAGCTTCCTGGGTGCTGGAATTACAGGCAAAAGCCACCACATCCACATCCATTTTTGTGGCTGTCTTTTGACCTCGAGAGGGAAGTGAGGAAAAGATGGGGTGAATGAATAGATGGATGATTTTGTCTTTAGGGAGTGGTGGCTGGAATGGCAGATAGGTATTTTATAGTTTCCTCTTTTTAAAAAAAATATTTTTATTTATTTGCAAGCAGAGAGATAGAAGAGAGGTAGAGAGAATAGGCATGCCAGGGCCTACAGCCGCTGCAAATGAACCCCAGATGCATGTGCCACCCTGTGCATCTGGCTCAAGTGTGAGTACTGGGGAACAGGGTCTCTGGGCTTTGCAGGCAAGCACCTCAACCACTGAGCAATCTCTCCAGCCCCGCCTTTTTTTTTTTTTTTAAATATTTGAGAGAGCGAGAGAGAAGCACACCAGAGAGTGAGTATAGATGCACCAGGGCTTCCTGCCACTGCAAACGAAATCCAGATACATGTGCCTCTTTGTGTATCTGGCTTTATTTACGTGGGTATTGGGGAATTGAACTTGCAAGCAAGTGCCTTTAATCACTGAGCCATCTCTTCAGCCCCAGGTATTTTATATTTTCACTGTGGTTCCTTGCTCCCTTTCATCTATTTAGCAGGCATCTGTTAAATGCCTACTGTATATCAGGCATAATCAGCCAATTGGCAGAGACCCCAAGAGTTTATTGA
>PVHP010014586.1:28739-38920 GCA_004024765.1 Zapus hudsonius
CACACACACACACACACACACTTGTAAGATAGTACAGACAGAAACCATTATATAATGTGTCGGGTAGTGAATGTTACAAAGTAAAGTGGGGAAGTGGGGTAAATGGAGTGGGAACAGTGTGTTGTTTATGGGTCTTCAGGGAAGGCTGCTTTGCTAGGTGACATTGGGATAGACAAGCCACCCAAGGAAATAGGTGGTAATCCATGAAGGTTACCTGGTGGAGGAGCATTCTAGGCAGAGGGAATAGCAAGTACAAAGGCTTTGAGGCAGGGACAGTGTTGGAAATTGGAGTGAAGCAAGCAAGGGGGAACTAGAAAGAGATAGAGTGAGAAATAGGATGATATAGATCTTGCAGGACCTTGTAAGCCATGGCAGAAGCTTTGGGGTTTACTGAGGGAGCTTGAAACCAAAGGCGCCAAATGACTGATTTTAGCCTTAAAAATCACTCTGGCTGCTTTGTGGAAAATAACCTGAAGGGTTTAGGGAAGAAGCAGGGAATGAGATGACATTGCAGGTGACTGTGTGGAACAGCTTTCTCTGGGTGGGTCACAGTGAACCTGGCTTCCCAAAGGATAGCTTCTCCCTGCCTGCCTCCCACTTCAGCATGCAGTTGTGTGGATAGGGCTCAACTAACAGCAGACAGTGGACAAAGTGTCAAGGAGTCAAGCTTTCCCTTTTCTTCCTCATTTATATTGGTGTGGAAGGACAATAGAGTAAGTATAGGCACAGAAAAAGCAGAGTGCATGGACTAAAACACATCAGCCTCAGGAACGTGGCAAGCTTCACCTTGTTAGGAGTCAGCCACTCCCCCTTCCTCCCTTTCCAGGAGTCTTGGGGAGAGAGAGGAAGAATGAATTTGCAGTACTTTGGAATGTAGTATATAATGTCATAACTAAAGTGCTTTAGAAGTCACCAAGTTGAATCCCCTCACTTTTTAGGTGCTGATCTGGAAAAATGAAGTAACTAAGCTTAACAGAGTCACTGAAATAGAATATTGATAGAGTCAGGATCCTGTCGCTACTTTACCTCTGCTTCCAAAGGTTAGGAAGTGTCTGATGGGCCTGCTCAGCTTGAAGTGAATGAACTTAGCAAACTCCATGTATGTGAAGTCCTGATAAGCAATTAATGGTAATGAGTTTGTCTTTCTTTCGCCTAGGGTCAAGACCTCCCCACCAGGGACCAGGCTAAAAACAGGTTGCCACTGCCTCCACTTGGGCCCCGTTGACTTCAGAAAGCAGCCAGTGTAATCATGGGCAACATCTTTGGAAATCTTCTCAAGAGCCTGATTGGGAAGAAGGAGATGCGCATCCTAATGGTGGGTCTGGATGCTGCAGGGAAGACCACCATCTTGTACAAGCTGAAGCTAGGGGAGATTGTTACCACCATCCCTACCATTGGTAAGGGCATAGCTGGTCTCTAGGCTTTCACGTTGATGGCTGAGGCAGGACAAGGGGGCCTATTCCTAGTTCCTTCCCTAGTCTCTTCTCCCCAGGCAAGTCCATGCATTTTGTGGGCTTCAGAGAAGGATTTTCTGTTACTTTGCTAGCAGGAGCTGGCACTGCCATTTTGCCCACTTATTCTGGCCCTCCCTGATGTGGGAACTTCTGCAGCCTGGCACTCAACTGTGGCCCTTGGGTATTAGAGTTGGTTTATTCCCTTTGCTGTTTGTTCCTGCCAGAAGGCCTAGAATTGCTTTGGTTTGGATCTTCAGTGGTGATCCTGGTTAAGACCTGACTGCATGAGAGAAAGCATCTGCTGTATCGGTGCCATGTAGAAGGGAGCTGTGGATCATTGTTGTCAGCTTGTTTTGCACTTGAGTTTCCAACACTGTGGCTCACTCCTTATTCAGGCTGCCTCTCCGCAGGACATTTTAACTTAGGCAGATTCTTGTGGCAAAGGTATAGGAATGTAGTGGAGCCAAAGTTGAAGTGAACAAGGGGAGGACGGTAGAGCTCAGCTCAAAAGACCTACCCAGCTGTGAACCTTCTGACTAGACCTCCTCGTCTTTGACTTCTCTCCTTAGTTTGTCATTTTAGCCTTCCGGCTACCATGTCAAGGATCACTACTAAGTAGAGGAAGCCTTAAGCTTTCCATTGTTAGTGTTATGACCAAGGCTGGAAAGAAATGGGAGTAGACTCATTAGGGCATTGATTGTAGGTTGGCATTTGAGGTCAGTAGCCATTGACTTTCTTTCCCCTTCCCCAAAGGGTTTAATGTGGAGACTGTGGAATATAAGAATATCAGCTTTACAGTATGGGATGTAGGTGGCCAGGACAAGATTCGGCCCCTCTGGAGACACTACTTCCAGAACACCCAAGGTATGGCAGATGAACTTCCTGGGACCAACATGGGTTGGCTGGGTCTTCCTTGGTTATGGGCAGCCATCTCTTGTCCTTCTCTTGGGGTGGAGGAAAGAGAGCACATATTTAGAGGGTGTGGGTGTGTATTGTCTTTTGGTGATGAGAGAGGGGACACCTGTCATCTCCGTGCATCCTGTACTCTTCCTCTGTAGGTTTGATATTTGTGGTCGATAGCAATGATCGGGAACGAGTAAATGAGGCCCGGGAAGAGCTGATGAGGATGCTGGCAGAGGATGAACTCCGGGATGCCGTGCTTCTTGTCTTTGCAAACAAACAGGTAAGGTTTCTCCCTGTCCCTGACATGGGAGAGGATAACCTAGCTGTGGAAATCAAGGGGCCTTGGGACTCTGGAAAGCTTGTGACTGCTGTCAGCTGCGGGCTATCCAGTCTGACTGAAATGTTTTTTGGAAATGTGGGAAATGGGAGCAGTTGGCTTCTTCCTGTCCTCCCTGTCATCCTGCTATGCTAAGCTTGACTTAGCAACATTTTAGATGTATCTCCTGGCCTTTCATCTTCCCTACTGGAGCTGCCTGAACTCCCACTGTCAAGCTGGATGCTTTGGCCATCTGAATAGCCAGTTTCCTTACCAACCCCATAGTTCATATTCCAGTCTTCATTGGAGTAGCTTTCCAGTGCTTTGGATCTAGAGTTCTAGGATTACTGACTCCAGAGTAGCTCCTTCAGATCTTAGTTTGGGTTTCTTCAGATGAAAGAGAAGATGTTGGTGCACATATTTGTTAGATGGGTGTCTAGAAGCCTGTGAAAGCTCCTCCTGAGGTGCCTCTGTGCGTATTTCTCTTGTGCTCCAGGATCTGCCGAATGCTATGAATGCTGCTGAAATCACGGACAAGCTGGGCCTGCATTCTCTTCGTCACCGCAACTGGTACATTCAGGCCACCTGTGCCACCAGTGGGGATGGGCTGTATGAAGGCCTGGACTGGCTGGCCAATCAGCTCAAAAATAAGAAGTGAGAACCAGGCAGTCTTATCTGACCACCCCACCTGCCCCTGACATACCTGTTGTCTCCTTTCCCCTTCCTACCCATTGCAAATGTGGCCAGGGTCCTGGGGATCATGTCCGCATGCCCAATAAGAGCCATGCTTCCCCTCCTTTCCTCTCTACCCTGTCCACTGACATGACCAGCCCCCAGTTGTTGTCCTTATGATGAATCATTCCAATTTACTGGATTTAAAACAAAAACGAGGTTGTTATGGCTTCATGGAGTGGTCCCCTCCCCCATCTCACCCTTTGGGTTTCAGGAAGTGGAGTGGGGGTATTCTCTCCATTTACTTCGTTTGGCACTGGTTGCTGTGCTCTTAGCATCTGAGTCCCTTCCCTGTCTCTCCACACCCATCTCCTACTCAGTCTTCCTTTCCTTCTACAACCCTCTCCCTAGTCTACATGAAAATTGCACGGGCCTCTCTGTGTGTGCGTGCATGTGTGCGCCTGTATATACATGTATAGAGAGATATATATGTGGGAGCCAGGGAGAACGGGGAGGGGTGGAATGTAGCTCAGGGCTTGCAGCCAGGACACTGCCCGCTAGAGACTGTCATCTGCCCCTTCTGTGTTGATAAGCTAAAAGGAAAGAAGATGGGAGGGTTTCAGTCAGGCTGGACTGCCCCAGCCTCGGACTCATTCCTCTCCTCTCTGCAGGTAGTGTTCCTGGATCATAGGACAGATGATGAACTCCCCACCACCATCTTCCTTGTACCCCTTTCTCTACTCTTCTGAGGCAAAGGGGTTGCACTTATCTCTAGAAAACTTCCTAAGGAGGTGCCATTTTGACCTGCCTCATAATGTGAAGGATTGAGGAACCCACTCACTCACTATCAGCCCAGAGTGTTCAATTGATCCTCCTCCACTATTCTTAGATCTGCTTCTCAGGACTTTTGAAGGAGGTGAGGATAGTGAGGTTGGTGTATTTGGGGCTTGTGACATAAAAGGATGGGATGCAGTGTGTTGGGAAAGACCTCAGGTTTTCCATCTTTATTCTCTTGTTACAAGGAGGTGAGACATGGAATAGTGTTTTCCTGCCTTCCTGTGCCCCTCCCTCCAAAATCTTCTGATCTTGGGGGCTGGATAGCTCCATCTGTCCTTTGTCCGAGGTTTTCTCCCCCTAGTAGTCTGGCTGGCTTAATGAGACATGGAGTGGGGATGACATAGGCTGACCTTAATATCAACCCTCATTCTCCAGTTCTTTTGTTTTGTTTTGTTTTTGTTTTTTTTTGAGGTAGGGTCTCCCTCTAGCCCAGGCTGACCTGGAATTCACTATGTAGTCTCAGGGTGGCCTTGAACTCATGGTGATCCTCCTACCTTTGCCTCCTGAGTGCTAGGATTAAAGCATTCTCCAGTTCTTTATCTTTCTAGTCCCTGATAAGCAAAAGCATGAAGATTTTCTCTTGTTTTTAGGCCCTTGCTGTTCCCTCTCCTTTCATTTCATCAGCTTTCCCTGGTCCCCCTCACATACTTCCCATAACTGGATGTAGGGGCTGCAGTGGAGGAAATAGGAGCCTAAGTGGTTGTTGGTGCTGGTGGGATGCAGTGATTTTTCAGGGTCCTACCCCATTCTGTGGTTGTTCAGAAGCTGCTACTCTGCGTCTCTGTCTACATGGGGCGCTTGTCCCTTAGGTCCTGGCCTTTGCAGTTGCTGTGAAGTTGTGGTGGTTCTGTGGGCTCCTGTGTGTGCTGGCTGCACCCTGAGCTCCAAGACAGCTGCCCATAACCTTTCTGTGAAGGTCAGGATCCAGGGTTCTCCACAACATGGCAGAGAGGCTCCTCCCAGAAGGGCTGTCCAAAGCCCCATTCCAGGTGGTCAGGCTTCCTGCCTGCCAACCTTTGTCTACAAGCAGGCAGATAAGTACACCCAGCCCATCTCCTGCTGAACTGTGAGAAAAGTTCCAGGAGAGTCTCCCGCAGTGCCAGTTAACTTAGTGCTGTGTTACTTACTCAAGATGATGTGGGTGTGTACAGGTGTCCTTTCTAGGAGTGTGTGTGTGTGTGTGTGTGTGTGTGTGTGTGTTTGTGTGTTGTGTGTTTGGTGTGTATAGGGGTGGGTGCTGGAGGTTCTATTTCATTTTAAAGTGGATTCATTCCTCTGACCCCACAGATGCATCCATCCACACTTTTCTTTGCTCTCCTGATTTTTTTTCTCCACCCCTTTTGCCTCGCCCTCTCTGAACTCTTTGCCTTTCAGTTCTTTCACTGCTATTGCCTATTTGTTTTTTTTTTTCCTTGCTTTGTTTTCTATTTATGATTCCCTCTTTATTTTTGTGATTGGTGAGAACTTTGCCCCTTTTCTTGTCTGTCTCTTTTTCACTTTCTTTAGTTGGACACTAGTTACAAATAGGTTTTCCTCATTTCAGGCTTCATTCCACACCCCTATCCTCTCCACATCTCATTTTTGGGGGCTCCAGGGACCATTCTGGGGCTGAGGGTGTTAGGAAGCAGCCTTGGATGTTGCCTTAGTGTTGCTCTAGATCTGTCCAGCAGGGGGCAGTAAGTAATCTCAGTATCACCCCTGGCTTCTAGGTCCTTGGGCAGGGATGGGCCTTTCCACGTTCCCATTCACATAACAGCTCTTCTGGAATTGCGAGTTTTACTTTGTTTCTGCCCACTCCCTTTCCTGCTTTCCTCAAGTTAGTTTAATTTGATGCTTTCCCTTGTTCCGGCATTCTTCCTGAGGATTCCCTCTTCCCCTACCTCCAAAGTTTGTGGTGTTATAGTGGTAACTGCAGTTCTGAACTGGTTTTCTTTTCTTTTTTCTTCCTTTGAAATGTAGACTGTATATGTTTAATAACCTACCTTCTCTATCCTTGCTCAAAATGTGGGATAACACAATGACTGTGACCCTGGTTGGAAATTAAACTTGTTTTATGCAGCTTTGGAGCAGACCTTCATCTTTGCTATGCAGCAGCTATTCGACAGTGGGTTGATGATGAAAGTAGTTCTGGTCCCTCTTTCCACCCTGTTCCTTTTCTCAGCAGAGTGGAAGGACATGCTTGGGTGGGGGGAGTAGAGACTGATTGATGAAGGAACTTAAGCTTATTAGGAACACTGATTCCCTCCCCCCACATACTCATAAGAAAGTCCAAATAAATGAGGCATTAGAGAATGAGAGCTGTGTGGCTTCGTTCTCCTTCTGAAGGACTTAGTCCTGAATTTAGCTATGTTTGTCACCTATTGGTAGACTTTAAGGACTTTAGCGATTGGAGGGCCCTGAACTTGGAGGACCTACACTTCCTCTACTCATAGATCTTTCCAACCATGCGCATCAGGTGCTTCTAGTCTGAATGTGGTCCCTCTCATGCATAGATTGAATCTCCTCACTCATCTAAGTAAGCACGAAGGGCAAAGATGGGCAGTGTAATGAATGCAATCTGTATTGTACTTCCAGAGTGTGGTTCCCCGTTGTCAGGAAGATAACCCTCATCCAGAAATTGCATACCTGTCTTGAGGAATATCTTTCCATAAATCTTCCATTATCTTGTTCCTCTCCCATCACTACTTTGCTGCTGTTGTCTGACTCTACACAAAAGGGATTATGCTAGCAGGCTCCTCACTACTTTTTTAAGCACAGAGGTCTTCTCACATGCTGTAGTAGGAAAAGCACAGGATTTAAGTATATAAGCTTGAGAGCCCCAAGCACCAGTGTGAAGTATATAATTTGTATTCAATTACCTCTCCATTGCCTTTCTTGTCAATTTTCCTTTTCAGCCCCTCCAAAATCTTCAAGGACCAATGCTTCTTGCGTGATCTTTCCAGTAAGACATCCCTTTACTAACCCCATATCTTCAAGCATTCCCACTTAGCCTGAAAATCAGATGACACTTTTCCTCTTTCAAGCTCCACAATGACAGGTTGCTCATAACTTAGGAGCACCTTTTCCAAGTGCATTATTTGAATGTTAATAAGTAGATAACTTTCCAGAACTCTATGTCTTTTTTGAGACACTCTTGCTATGTAGCCCCAGCTGGCCTGGTACTCACTGTGCAGCCCTGGGTGGCCTCAAACTTGTGGCAATCTTCTTGCCTCTGACTCCTGAGTACTGGGATTACAGGTGTGTGCTACTGTCTAGCTGCAGAGCTTTAATTTGTCATAAAGCAATAATTATGGATTCTTAGGGCCAAAAGCAACTCCATCTTCCAGAACATACATAGCTTATTTGTCATGACTTGACAAAGAACACTTTAGAATAATCTGGGCAAGGCAGCCTCTCTAATGAGCCTAGAAGAAGCCAGTGGGCTTAGGTTGGGAAGAGGAAGAATGAAAGACTGAGCTGTCTGATTCATTTTAGAGTATTGAGGTAGTGAGAGAGTAGCCTGTGTGAGTTTCTCATTTTTGAGGTCCTGAGTGAAGGCTCTGGGGAATTCACTGCATTTATCACTGCCAATTCAAGCACCTACATTAGGCTAGAGCAGAAGGTGACAAGTATTTATTTAGTACCTTTTGTTAAAATGGTTTAAGCCATATGCTCAGGCAGGGAGCTGAAGATACATTTCTGGGATGCTCTCGAGTCCTTTGGGTTCTGGGGAATAACTGAAGAGGATACCTCTTTCCTGAAGCTCATTAGGGAGTGGTCTCCTGCTCATGCTGTGGTACACTGAGCAGCTTCTTTCTATAGTTCCTCCTCTAACCCAGCAGTCACTGGGGAATGAATGACAGAGTACAGATGCTTTCCTTCCTCTGCAGATTTTTTTTTTCTAATTGAATTTCCTGGCCCTGATTGCTGTTGTGGGTAAGAATGACCCTGAGTTCCTGAGAAAGGTGCAGAGGGCTAGGGCTGAGGAAATGGAAGCCTTTATGATGGTAAAAGGAGCAGAGTCACTGGAGGCTATGAGGGTCTGGAAGTGAAGAAGTTGGGTCAAGAGCTGAAGGTAAGTTTCTGCTTCTGCCTGTCCTACAGCTGTAGAAGAGTACCTGGGTTCTGGTTTAGAGCCATTGTGGCTTCTGAGCTGTACATGGGGTAGGGAGTGTACTCAAAACCAAACTTTGGCTCTCCGTACACAACGCTGCTGATCAGTTCTGTCTACACACACTTCCTTTCACCATCCTTCCTCATAAGCCACACACATGGAGAGCTGTCTGGCAGTCAGTCTAAGCCAGGCAGGAGGTTTGGGAATGAGCCTTTTTACCTGGTACCCCCCTCCCCCACCTTCATCCTTCCATCCTATACAAGGTTGAAAGGGCTGGGGGTGTACCTTAGTGGTAGAGCACTTCCCTAGCCCATGGGAGATCCTGGGCTTGATTCCCTGCACTACACACAGAAACAGCAACAAGTGTTCATTGTTGAGAGCCATCTGGGGACAGAGTTAAATAAAAGGATTTCTTTTTTTTTTCTTCATATTTTTATTATTTGCAAGCAGAGGGAGAGAGAATGGGCACACCAGGGCCTATTGCGATTACAAATGAACTCCAGATGCATGTGCTACTTTGTGCATCTGACTTTACATGGGTACTGTGAATTGAACCCAGGCTGTCAGGTTTTGCAAGCAAACACTGCTGAGCCATCTCTCCAGCCCCAAGTACAAGGACTTCTAAGGGCTAGCAGGTTTACTTGGCACTCTGAACTACAGGGATTCCTAAGTTCCAAATGTAGCAAAGAAGAGCAATCTTGGCTGCTTGCTGGGGCTGAATAGCTCAGTGGTAGAGCTTGTACTGAGCCTGCTCAAGGCTCTAGGTTTCATACCTGCTCTTACAGAAACAAGAAAGTAAAGCCCTAATTCAATCAATCTCAGTAGAAGGGTGGGGAACAGTGATCTGTTTACTGCCTGGCACCTCTAGCCATGTTGGATATTTACTCACTGAACCTCTGGGGGCAGAGAGTTTTCTAGAAATGGTCCCCTATTGTGCCTCCAGCTTGAGTGTGCCAGTTCTGTTCCACCATCCCTGATTCTTCCTGGTCCAGATGGTCTTATTTTCTTTCCTACTACTGCCCTCTTCTACTTACCCCTTCCCTTTCCCATCAGGTTCCTAGACAGAGCCTCAGAAACTGTGACACCACTCCAGTCAGCTGCTGGAGCAGTGCAGTGTGGAGAGCACCTCTGTGCTCAGAAGCTTCCAGTGCATTCCCAGTTTCCTAGTCGATCATTCAAGGCTCTCCACAGCAAGCCCTTGATTTCCTCTACCTGTCTTTACTCTTGCTTTAGCCAAGGTGCTCCATTCATGTTTCCTTGACATTACCCTCTGCCTCAACTCCTTTTTCCACTTGTTTAAAAATTCTACTTTAGGGCTGGAGAAATGGCTCAGTAGTTAAGGCACTTGCCTGCAAAGCCTAGCGACCTAGGTTCGATTCCCCAGTACCCACATAAAGCCAGATGCACAAAGTGGCACATGCATCTGGAGTTAATTTGTAGCAGCAGGAGGCCCTGGTGTGCCCTTTGTTTCTCTCTCTCTCCCTCCCTTCCTTCTTGCAAATAAATTAAACCAGGCATAATATCTCATGCCTATAATCCCAGCACTTGGGGGCTGAGGTAAGAGGAGGATCATCACGAGTTCCAGGTCAGCGTGGGCTAGATAGAGTGAGACCCTTCTTCAAAAAATAAGTTCAAGGCTACAGAGGCCAACCTGGGCTACATAAGACCCTGTCACAAACACACCATAAAAATCCCACTTTAAGAAGCTAGAGGGGGCTGGAGAGATGGCTCAGCGGTTAAGGCACTTACCTCTGGTGCCTAAGGCCCAGGGTTCAATTCCCCAGGTCCCACATATGCCAGACCCACAAGGTGGTGGCCTTGGTGTGCTCTCTCTCTCTCTCTCTCTCTCCCTCTCTCTCTCTCTCCCTCTCCCTCTCCCTCTCTCTCTCTCCCTCTCTGTATCTCT
>PVHP010014587.1:0-17028 GCA_004024765.1 Zapus hudsonius
GTGGTGGTGGTGGTGGTGGTGTGTGTGTGTGTGTGTGTGTGTGATCATTGCCCCCGCAGGCAGTGGGCAGTGATAATAAATAAAGAAATAAAAATAGTAAACAACAACAAAAAAGTCTAAATCCAGAAGCCAGCCCTTCCACTCCCCAGCTATATGATGTGGGGTAGCTTCTTAGCTCCTTGGAAACTCAGTTTTTTAGTAAGTAAAGTTGGCCTAATAGAAGAACCTTGTGGAATTTTAATGAATCAATACTTGCTCAGCTGGCATTGGTTGAGTGAGTCCCATGAGTCAGTTATTCACTGTCGGTGGAAAATCATCTTTTGTTGTTTCTTGAAACACTTTCACCCTGTAGCACACACTGGCTTGAAACTTCCTATGTACCCCTAGGCTGGCCTTGCACTCACTGCAATCCCCCTGCCTCAGGCTCATGACTGCTGAGATTATAGGTGTAAGCTTTCATACCCAGCATCAGAAAAAAAAAAAAAAGCTTTTGCTTTAAAAAACAAACAACTAATGGATAACGTTCCACATGGGAAATTTTATATTTGATGTGCTTTGTATCCTGTTTCCTTTTCTTGGTAGGCTTTTGTGGATGCCCAGAACAAGATCACCGTGCCGTTTCTGGAAC
Organism: Zapus hudsonius; assembly: GCA_004024765.1. Lineage (NCBI taxonomy): Eukaryota > Metazoa > Chordata > Mammalia > Rodentia > Dipodidae > Zapus > Zapus hudsonius. The sequence goes on from PVHP010014587.1 coordinate 629, forward strand.
AGTGTCCCATCCGAGGCTTGTACAAGGAGAGAATGACCGAGCTGTATGACTATCCCAAGTACAGCTGCCACTTCAAGAAAGGAAAGAGGTCCGTGAAATTGCTGGCTTGTCATTTTCCTTTCCAGAGCCCACCACCAAATAGTGTACCCACTTATCAGATCATTTCACCATAAAGGAAGTGTTTGCCGGGCTGGGCTGTGAGGATGCGAGTTCTGTTTCACTAGGTATTGTTCAAATTCATAAAACCATTTGTACGAAAAGTAATGAAGGTAGACTACAGGATGTCCTTAGTGTCTGTTGGTTCAGAATGGATGAGACTGGATAATTAGTAACCAGCAATGACAACTCATTTCCCTGTAATATTATCTCTGACTTGTAGAACTTGAAAACATTTCCTTACGTGCATTCCTTCTGTCTAAGAACAGGCCCTCTTGCTCCTCTATTTTTAAGATCTACTTAGACATATTGTCTTTTCTGCTTTAAAATGACTTTGGAGCCACCATCACAAACTTATTTCAGAATTTCCTAGGCCATTCCTTCCTCACTCATTAGCAAGGCAGAGTCTGGGAGCCAAACCCTGCCTGGCTGCCATCTGTTCCCAGAAGTCTAATGGAACACAGCCAGGCCTGTTTGTTTACGTACTGACCAGAGCTGGATTTTGTGGCCTTGTTGTGGAGCTGAGCACAGCGATAGACTGTGTGACCCACAAAGTCGCAGATCCATGCAGTTCAGCTCTTTGTAGGAAGAGGGTCTGACCAGCTAGCCTGCAGCCCACTTGCTTCTTCATGTGAAAGAAAATGACACTGCTTTATTTTAAATATCAGTCTTATTTTTATCAACTCAATCTTTGTTTCTGCTTAGCTAAGAATGTACCAAATTACAATAAGTTCTCTGCACACAGAGCAGTTCAAGAAGCAAGCTCTGTCTAGGTGTGGAAGCTGGAGGGACTTTTGTCCTGTCATCCTGTCCCTGGCCTGGCCTGATTGCCCTGGCTTCTTTCTGTGTTTTGTTTTGAATTTGGCTTTTTGCTTCAATGTGTCTTGGCTTACTCAACAATTAGTAAAAACACCACAGCTAAATCAAGTCATTTCTGTTCCCTAGGTATTTTTATTTTTACAATACAGGTTTACAGAACCAACGAGTATTATATGTGCAAGATTCCTTAGAAGGCGAAGCCAGTGTGTTTCTTGACCCAAACTTTCTGTCGGATGATGGCACCGTGGCCCTCCGAGGTGAGTGCTGTGCTGCACACAGGCCAGGTGTGAAGCATATTGTAGAGCAGCTGTGCACACAGTGTTAGGAAAGCCAGCTTGGGCACATGAATAGTCACATGCGCCCTTCTCCCTCTGATGGCATGAAACAGAACCCCGGCCCCAGATTAGCTTCTGGAAGGCTGAAGTGTCATTATCATTTCCTGTGACTTCTCTGAGGCATATCTACTCCCATTTTGTACGCAATCTAAGCTGCAGTGAATGTTCCAAGTGTAAATGTCCAACAGAAAAGAATTATCACCAGGTCTGTTCCCTTGTGGGGGCAGGTGATCAGAGTATTAACATCTAGTTGGTTGTTGGTGTTAGGATGGAAAGAAAAAAAACCCCACAGTCTTGTAGAAATTGGACAACTGTGTACGCTGACCCTGAAGATGCAGGGTTAAAACCTGAACAAATAAATTTCACATACAGTTGCTATCCACCTGCATAAACTGTTCTCAGTGGAGCCTCCTTCCTCCCCTGGCCATAGAGAGGACCCCACATTTGTGTGGTAAGCAGAGTTCTAGGGTAAGGAAGTTGGTTTTGCTGGAGTTCTGTGGCTTAGTAATTAATTGCACACTTTAAAAACTATATCATGGAAACATCTTGAATGTTGCCAGTGATGTGGACTCGACATAGCTCCTGTAAATGCCTTGTGTTGTGTGGCTGACACACAAGCACAGCTTTGGCTGTCTCTATATAGAACTGTGAGGTTAGCTCAGTGGAGTCCTCTAGTCAGTAGAGGGGAGTGATGGGGCCCCGGTCCATCCTGGCTGTGCATAGATCTCTATGCCAGCATTCCTGGCTCTGCTTGAGCACTCACTGGCCCTCTTTCTCCACATGGAATCTGTATTGAAAGTGAGCTTCCAGACCCCTTGATAAAGAGTGTCACACTCAAGCATCCTGTAAAGTTCCTGTAGTTTTCCCAGACATCCTGAAGGACTCCGTTATAGCAGGGTATTTTTACCTCTCACCAATGGTTTCTTTAGGGAATGTTTGCCATTTACAAAGCCCTGATGGGTGCAAGGGAGAATTAGGTGTAAGGCCTGGCGCCTGGAACACTCATTGTTTCCTGAGAAACAAGAAATGTGAGCGAACACTCAGATTTTTTTTTGTTAGTATATGATTCCTTAGGGGATATTTTAAATGAAAAAAAAAAAAAACCCACTAATTTTTCTTGAAAGTTTTCTAATTACGTAGCGATAATCCAAGCAGGACTGTGCTATATATAGCAAAGGTGAATACTTTTCTTTGCTTTAGTATCTTTAAGTCACTTATTCTGTATTTACACACTTAAGATCCTGATACCATGGAGGACTTACAAATGATTAATACGTAGCTTATAAAATTTTAAACTCATTTCCTAGTAATTTTCCTTGTAAAATAGAAAACCTCTGGTAATAATTGAGCTTCTTACAATTTAAAGCTACAATGAAGTTGAGCAAAGTTCCAGCGAAATTGATTGGTGCCTGGGTCTTAATAGTGTAATGTAGGATTAATTAATTCATAATTATAAAAGCCAACATGAAACCTGTGAATATTTGTCAAGAAACAGTTCACAGGGATGAGGGAATTGTTTTATGGTTCTGAGGACTTGAGGTGACATGTCAGCTGAAAGCTTGACTTTTGGGCACTTTTGGAATGTGCACACTTAGGAGCCTTCCTCGAAAACCCTTAGGCTTTATTCATGTGGGCCTGTGATGTCAGATAAGTGTGGACATTAATCCTTATGTGCCAGTAATGGTCTGAAAATGAGGCTCGAAAGAGGGATTCCAAATACTTTTGGAGTCCATCCCAAAAATTACCTAATGGCTGCAGTTTCATTCTAGGATATGGCATATGTCATCATAATTCAGTCATTCCTCTAAAACTGCTTAGCTCTTACTCTGTAAGAGAATAAATAAGATGGGCTGCAAATCAGAGATGAACTATGCTTTTAACTGAACATCCTGCTGAAACATACAAATTTCAAAATGGAAGCATCTCAGTGGACATACAGTCCAATTCTTCACTTTTTCAAGGAAGAAATGGAAAGAAACAACATTTTTTTTCTCAAGGTTTCAAGTATCTCTGAGAGGAGTTAGGAACTTTGTCCAAGGTCATAATGATAATTCTGTGGAGACCTGAGCTGAGCCGCAGGTTTGCTCACTCCCAGCCTCCTTTTGCTTCTGTTTCCACACTCTGTGGGCAAGGCTAAGGGTGGCATCCCGTGTTCGCTACTTGATGACATCTCCTGTGTCCCTTAGGCTATGCCTTCAGTGAAGATGGTGAATATTTTGCCTATGGTCTGAGTGCCAGTGGGTCAGACTGGGTTACGATCAAGTTTATGAAAGTCGATGGCGCCAAAGAGCTTCCTGATGTGCTGGAAAGAGTCAAGTTCACCTGCATGGCCTGGACCCACGATGGCAGGGGACTGTTCTACAACTCGTACCCCCAGCAGGACGGGAAGAGCGACGGTACGTGAACACTTCAGGGAAGCACTTTTTCACAAGAGGTGTGCCTTTCCATGACAAAAAGGGAAGCCAAATTGAATCCAGATTGCTAGGTGTGACTAGCGAATTGTGTCCTTTAGCTTTGCTGTATAACAGATCACACCAAAACTTAGTGGCTTAGGATAACAGCCATTTATTTTTGTTGATGCATCTGTGGGTTAGCTGGGGGCTTGACAAAGTTCTGTCATGTCTGTGACCAGCCACCAGTCACCTGGCTGATCTTAGCCTGGCTCTTTGACATGTCTGGAGCCTCAGTGAAGACAACTTCACTGTCTCTGTTCTGATCCATGTGGCCTGTTGTAGTCAGTTTCATATTGCTGGGATGAATATCCAGCCAAACGAAGTTTATGGGAGGAAGGGATTTATTTCAAGAGTACAGATCCAGGGGAAGTTCCATCAATAGCGGAAGACGATGACTCCCTTTCATAAATCCAAGCCGAGAGAAACCACTAACACGAGCAAACACATCCATGAAGAGCCAGAGCTCAAACTGTTCTCTCCACACCTTTGGGATTAGTTTGTCTGTATCCACAAAATGAGTGGCTGGATGGCATTGCACCTGCAGGTCACGGTAGGAGAAATTGCCATCATGGGTACTGAGTTTTCCTGTCTGTGAACATGGAATAGCTCTCTGTTTATTCATCGAGTGCTTTTATTTCTTTGATATAATTTGACTTTGTACGTATTTTGTTAGATTTATAGCTAAATCCCATATTTATTTATTTACTCATTGGTTTTTCAAAGTAGGGTGTCACTCTAGCCCAGGCTAACCTGGAATTCACCATGTAGTCTCAAGATGGCCTTGAACTCACGGCGATCCTCCTACCTCTGCCTCCCGAGTGCTGAGATTAAAGTGTGCACCACCACGCCCCGGTTATTTTGGTTATTTTTATTTTTCAAGGCAGGATCTCACCCTAGCCCCAGTCCAGCCTCCCTAGTGCAGGGACCGTGCTCAGCCAAGGTCTTCATTTTGTTAAGTGCCAGTGATTAAGTGATACCATGTTTTTAATTTCAAATTCTACTTGTTTGCTGCTATGTAGGAAAATACATTACTCTTGTTTCCTGCAACCAATGCTTAACATTGAAAATGTGTCTAGCCTTGTATGATGGAGGTGCGGTAGAATTCCTTAACGATTGCCAGCTGTGTTTCAATAAGATTCTTTTCCTTCTTCAGGCACAGAGACGTCCACCAACCTCCACCAGAAGTTGTGCTACCATGTCTTGGGGACTGATCAGTCAGAGGATATTCTGTGTGCAGAGTTTCCCGATGAGCCTAAGTGGATGGGTGGAGCTGAGGTATTGAACCACTGTGTAGCTTTGTCCACAAAGATCTTGTCTCATGGATGTTGTTATTTGGTGGTAGAAGTCCAGTGAATGAATATTCTTTTTAAACATACTGCTATATAAATTCGTTACTAATAATGAAGGTAAACCTTTCAATTGGGACCTCAGCACACAAACAGTGGCAGCTGGGGTGATGGCTTGATATACAAGTGCAGTTATACACAGAGTTCAGATCTTATGTAAGCTAGAAGCCATGGGCCAGCCTCTGTGACTCCAGAACACCCCCAGCGAGATGGGAGGTGGAGATGGGAGTTTCTGGGAGCTCATGGGAACGGGAGCCTGGCCAGTGCGACAGTGAATGACTGCAGATGAGAGCAAGAATCTCTGAGAGACCTGGCCTCAGGTGAGGTGGGAGATGAGGATCACACTGACTCATACATGAGCACGCACACATGTACGTGCACCTCATCTACACAGAAACATGCTTATGGGAAAGATGGAAACGTAGCAGTATGGGGCAAATGTGCATGTCCAAACTCAGACTTATGCTCAGAGGCGGGCAAAGTAGGCTTCCAAAAAGAGCTTTCTTTTACTCACAAGTGACACCATGTGTCTGTGTGAGTGTGTGTGTATGTGTGTCTGTTTGTGCACACGAGTCTTTTCTTCTCTGCTCTTTTCTCTCACACTGCTTCCCCGTGAAGCATGTTGGACACTTTCTCATTTTATAAACATGCATGTTTCTCAGGTGGGGGGGGGTTGGTCCTTAACAATAACCAGACTGAAATGCTGAGTCATGGAATTCATGGCTCACATTTCATTGTGGCATGAGAGTCCACAGCGAAGAAACTTCTGGATGCTGATAGTGAGATGTCAGCGTACATCTGTGTCCTAAGAAAGAGGGATGTTCTTGGGGTCAGGGGTCAGGAGCACTTGAGAGCCTGAAATCGCCCAAGTTTGATTCTCAGCACCTCTGTAAAGCAGGGCAAGGCTATGCAGATGGGGAACTGCTGACAGCGGCATCTCGGGGTACGCAGGAGACCCCCATCTCAAGAAAACAGGCAAGGGGACACCCCACACTCCCCTCTGGTCTCTGCGCATATGCACAGACTGGCACTTCTGCACACACGCCACTAAGCTGCATGTGTATCATATCACGCCACACACTCTCCATGCAGGGAGGGAGGGAGGAAAGAAGGAAGGAAGGAAGGAAAGAAGGAAGAAAGGAGAAATATTTTGAATGTTTTTTTTGTGTGTGAACACATGTATGTGTATACAATATGTGTGGTGTATGTAGAGTGTGTTGAGTCTGTGGCATATATATGTGTGTGTGCATATGTAAGAGTATGTGGTGTATGCTTATGTGTATGTATGCATGTATGTAGTTAGTGTGCATGCACGTGTGGTACATGTGTATATATGTGATATATGTACATGCGTGTAGAGTGTGGTGTGTGTACATGGGTGTGTGCATGTGTGTAGAGTATGTGGTGTATGTATATGGGTGTATAGAGTATGTAGTATGCACTCACGTGTTTTATGTAGAGTATGTGTGTACATGTGTATACATGTGTGTATATGTGTTTAGACTGTGGTATATGTATACACATGTACACACATATACATACATATGCTACATGCACACATGTACGTATATCATACATACTCTACACACATGTACATACTCACATGCTACATGCACACACATGCACACACACATATATATATATGTATACATATGCTATATGCACACACATGTACATATACCACAGTGTATACATACAGAAAAGAACATTGGTTTCCTTTCTCTGCTTCTCATCTGTGTATCTCCTTCCCTCAACTGGAAGCTGCCATTTTGTTTTGTGGATAGCAAGCCCCAGATTCTCAGGCCTCTGCCCCCTGTGGCCAGGGTTGGGGGGCTGTTACAGATGTGTGCATGGCCACAGCCAGCTTCTTACATGGATACCTGCTCATGTATGAACATGCAGGTCCATGGCTAGAACTGCCTCCTGCATGGATATATTAGGTCCCAAACTGCTTGAATCTTCTTTCTTTCATGGTCATTAGCATATGTTAATTACACATAATGGTGGGGTTTTATTATCCTGAGTGAATTGTTGGTCTCTTGGCTGTTCATCTATGACCTGCATCCAGGTGACAGTTCCCCTGAAGGCATATTTCGTAGAGAGAAGCCCTCAGTTCTCAGGGCCCCTCTGCCCCTCTGTGCCCTCCCCCACCTCTCTTTGCCCTGCTACCTGCTGTGGTCCTTTCAAGGTCAAGTCTTCCTGCTGAATCCCCTCCACCCTTTTCAGCAGGGACGTTTCCAGGGGACTGAAGCCGGCAACCTTCCTGGTACCCCATCTGGGGATCACTAGCTCTGTTGACCACTGCCCACTCACCTGCCCTGCCTTCCAAGGACCCCAGGCACACCTTCTGTGCCCCGGTTCACATAAACATGTCTCACTGCTGTGCACCAAACAGGTGGCATTTGGTGAGATGGAAAGAGATCTCAGTAATTCAATATAGACAAGGAGGCTTCAGTTGAAAGAAAGCTGTAGAGGGTGGAAACTGTCATGTTTTAGGTTCTCTCTCCCTGCCCCATATTTAAAGGCAATTCACAAACATTTGCAGAAACAGCAAAGAAATCCAGCATGCTGAGGCACGGCTCCCAGCAGAGGGCGCTCGTGAGCAAAGAATGTAGAGGCTTGTAAGAAACTTCAGAAGGATGAATGAAGGCGCAAGTGCGCAGCCCCTCTCTGATTATTTAGCTGAGTCCTACAGTGGGAACCTAATTCTGAAAAAGGATTTTGTCTTTTTTTTTTTTAGAAAGACAACCCGAAATATATTTAATATTTGTCACATAAGCCATGTTTTTCACTTGGGGTCTCTAGTAATTAAAAACACATTCATACACAGTGATATGTGTTACCCATGTGTTTCATGCACATGGAGACCAGGTGATCCCACTTTACAGGCTGTGCACAGGAGAGACCCGGGCATGCTGGGAGTTCAGCCTCCTCTGTATTTTGGACAGGGAGAAGTAAGTTTCACAGGTTTCCTTCTACTCAAGCCCTTGCCTCATGCAAACCACTGCCTTTCCCTCCACCAGCATGTCGTTGTGTGACAGCATCCATCGTGCTGATTAATGCCAGGGGAAAATGCCTTCAGTATCGCTGGGAAGACAGACGGAAGGACCTAGAAGCCAAGTAGAGACACAAAGGCCTTTCTGTTCCTTCTCCACAAAACGGCTCCCAATGGCAGGCTTGTTTTGTGGTGCCTGCAGCGTGTCTCCTAGCTGAAAGGTTTGGGGACTGAAATATTTTGGATTATTGATGTTCTTTTCCGGATTTGGTAAGGTTTGCATATTCTCAATGAGGTATCTTGGAGGTGAGACCCATATCAAAACAAAAATGTCTTGATGTTTCATAGCATTTGTATGTAATTTTGTGTGTGTGTACCTGCAGTTCATCTGTGAACCGTCGCATGGGCTTTGCATGAAAGTTCTATGCTTGTGTGGAAGTATCATGATCCTGCTAACGTGTCAGAGATTTTGGGTTTTGGAATTAGAAATGTGTGACCCATGTTCATGTCAGATGCTGGCTGGTTCCCCCCCCTCCTTGTGTCCAGCAGTAGATCTTGAGTACCAAGCTCATCTGCCAGAGAAGCAAGCAGGGGACTAGAAACGTCAGTGGACACACCTTGTCAGAGCTACAGTTTTATCTTGAATGGACTTTTCTTCCTCAGAGGATCTGTTGTATCTCTTTCCCACACACCAGGAATCAATGTTTATTGATTCCTCATTTTCTCTATGGCTGTAGCGACTCACTGTCCTGGGAACACTGGCTAGCTTGAGTGATTGATTGCCTGTTAGAAGCCGTTAGGTTAGTGCTTGCTGACACATGTGCATGACCGCTCTGGATCTCTGTTTATTCCTACAAGTCCACACATGAGTCCTATCTGGATTGTGGGTGGGTAGTTTGGTATTTAAACATTTTCCTAAGTTGAGTGTTGGCAACATATTTAATATTGAAGAGACATGGTGTTGATTCACTGTTATGAAAGAATCCAGCCAATCGAAAGAAGATTCCCGCTCCATGAGGAGCATGGTTAACTCTCAAAACTGTTAAAGCCCCTTTCCATTCCATGTGTTAATTCCATGACAATTTCAAGTATCACTGCTTTTTACTCTATGTTTTACATATGTAATTAATTCCCATAATTTATAAGACAAAAAACTTTCCTTAACTTGAAATGCATGTACGTTCAAATTTTAAAAGAATAAGCCTATTTCTAAGTAGAAAACTATATATACATAAACACATTCATATATATAATATAATCTTTATAGAACATGTACCAAATCTTTATGGACATTTTATATATATATGCACATATATATAAAATTATTGACATATGATTATGTGACTGGAGTTCAGTACCAGAATAAAATGATAATATGTCTGATGAAAGATTCTATTTCTATACATATATCGGTGATAGTTTATGTCTTGTTATATGTAGATAGTTAAGTGATCAGGAGTTTAAACTGTTAAACATGTTTTTCCTGTTAATTTAATTGTCTCTTAATATGAGATACATGAAGAAAAGAATTCTCATTCAGGTCATTAGGAATTTTTTGATTTTTCCAGATAGGGTCTCACTCTAGCCCAGGCTGACCTGGAACTCACTCTGTAGTCCCAGGCTGGTGTTGAACTCACATGGATCCTCCTTCCTCTGCCTCCCGAGTGCTGGGATTAAAGGTGTGCACCATCACGCCTGGCAGTTCATTCAGGTCATTTAGCTATCCTGATTATGATACTGTGTGTGAAGAGAGAATAGCTAAATCCATCATCTTTATGATTTTTATTATGTTAGGAATCAAAGTAGCATAGATTTTTTTTTTTGAAATATACAAAGGTTCCATTATCCATAAGCACTACTATTATTGGCATATTAATATCCATACATGGTATCTATCCATTCATCTGCCTGTCTATCATCTGTCTGTCTGTCCATCACATTGTGTACTCCTGCTGTTAGCGTTCCCCACTACAGATTATTCTTGTTTGTCTATCTGTGCTCTCAAAGGCCCTGTCCCAGTTTTTTGTATCATCCATAACGAAGTTCAGCAACAGGCACTGGGCAGACCCTCAGTGATGTTGGTTGAAGGAAAAGCCTCAGCCCCAGTTCCCCTGAGCAGCAGGCAGCTGGGATTGGTGGCCTGTCTCTGGTAGAAAAAGGTGGAACGCTGGCTGGAGCCTAGACGAGCTGCTTTGGTGAGAAAGTCGCCATGTCCAACTGTGTCTGCAAAGGAGCATACTTCCTTGAACCTCTCTTCAATGGCTCACTCGAGCATCCATTTTGCAGTGACTCGTCTATGCAGACTTAACCGAAGCAAGCTGAGTAGCTCTCTCTTTCACTAAGGACTCGATGCTACTCCAGTGCAGAGGGGTGGGACATTTCTGACAAACTTGACAAAGAGTCAAGGCAAGAGAGAGACTGAGTTAACTCCCTAGGCCTGGGGGTGAGCAATGCTTCTCCCATTCCAGGGAGAAGCAGCCAGGGGCAGGGGCAGGGCAGCTGGCATTGCTCTCTGTTTCTGGTTTTCTCTTTCAAGTGCTGTCTGGCTGTGGATAGTTAAAAGCTATTTGCCATTAAATTACCAAAGGTTAGTGTGGTAGTTTGAATAATGTCCCCCAATAGATTCAAAAGTTTATTAAACTGTTAATTGTCTCCAGCCAGAACTGGAGGTGTGTCACATTGGCCAGATCCTAGGGTTCAGCCCTAAGGTGTTTCTGGGGTGGGTCTGGAATTCTAGCTATACATATGCAAAAAGCAGTCTGAGCTCAAGCCTGGGGTTCCTCTTGTTTGCTAGTATGCTTGCTTGCTTGAGGTGCTGGTGGTGGGCTTCTGTCTCTCTCTCTGCTTGGATCTGTGAAAGGGGGCCAGCCTTTTTTCCTTAACTTCCTCTGGGTCTGTTCCTTCAATAAATACTTTCCTCCCCAAAATTGTGTCTGGTTTGGAGATTCATCCCAGCGACGTGTGGCTGACTACGACAGTTAGTTAGAAATGAATCCACTTTTCTTTGTACACCTAGGCATTTCCTATTATCCAAATACTTTTATCAATACAAATACAAGTATTTTCTTCCTTAGTCATTTTGTAAGTTACATTTCATCAGCCCTCTACATGTCACCCAAATGACTTCACAGGATGAACCTGTAATTTTAAAACTGGTAGAAGTAAGAATGGTCATAAGTTTTAGCTTTCATCCCACACAGAATGGCACACCAGAATGTAAATTAACAGATTTAATATCAGGTAATGGTTGGGTTTTGCTGTCAACTTGACCTTTTTAGTAATCTTAGGTGGGTCTCTGATGATCATGTTCACAGGAAGGCAGCCCTCTCAGTAGGGGGCAGGATGTAAGGAAGCTCAGGAGAGCTAGAAATGATCATCCCTTCCTGTGTGGGCAGTGCAGGAAGGAAATTCCAGAGACTCAGGAAGTCAGCAAGTCTGGGAAAGGGTTGCATGACCTCTGTCATAAGGCTATATAAAGGGGAAAGAAATCTCTCCTGCCTGCCTGTCTGTTTGGTTGGTGTGTATGTGCTGCTGGTGATGGTTTTTCTCTCTCTGCTTGGACCTGTGAAAGGGGGCCAGCCTCCTTGGACATTATGGAACTTCCCATGGATCTGTAGCTTCAATAAATCCCTTCCTCCCATGACTGTGCCTGATTTGGAGGTTCATCCCAGCATCGTGTGGTGATTACAACAGTCAGCAAATATCAGTGTTTCATCAATAGCCGTTCTTGGAATTTTGCTTTTGTTAATGCTTTATTTACAAAAATGGAGAATTTTATGAAATAAAGTGGTTTTGACTTAAGTAAAATTTGCGTGAAATGACTCGGGTGGAAGAAGGCCGAGAAAACCACAGGTTGATGACGACACCTTTCATATTGGTGGGGACAATGTTATTTAAATGTTGTATTGAGAATTTTTGTGCATGGACATAATATATTTTGATCATAATCACCTCACATTAGGTCCAACTAATGTTATTACAATTCCACTACAAAAAGTCAGCGTTCTGTAATGAGATTGCTCTGGTCTAGCTGCTGTCTATTGATGAAAAATGTTTTTTTAAATGGGATTTATGCTGTTTTATAAAAGCAACGGCAGTTACTTAGCCTCATACTCATTTACGAGTTATTTACAGGACTGGTGAGGTGACTGCAGTTAAAGGCACCTGCTTGCAAAGTCTGATGGCCCAGGTTCCATCACTCAGTGCTCATGTAAAACCAGAAACACAGAGTGCCACATGTGTCTGGACTTCCTATTCAGTGGCAAGAGGCCCTTGTGTGCCCCTCCACACACACACATTCTCTTTCTCTCTCTCTCTCTCTCTCTCAAATAAATACATAAAATTTGCCATCAAGTGTACAGATTAGAAAAATACCTCTTCTCCACCAAAATTTAATCAGTACCAGAGTTATTAATTCTGTACCTTTGCAAGTGTTTTTGAGGTTGTCACCTTGAATGTTAGAAAACGTAGGGGTCTTCACAGTTACTGAATATCTTTGAACTGTGATGATAAGATCCGGAAGGAAGAAGACAGGCTTACTTGGCGTTCTGAGGGCAGTCGCTCTGCCCTTGGCCCCCTGCTCTAGATTAAAGGTGGACAGCAGGACTATTTCCTCCAGCCTTGCTGAGCAGAGCTGGGTATGTACACATGCTGGAGACACCTGCTGGCAGAGGGCCTGTGTACCTGCAGCAACTGTTCTGTCTCTCTGTTGACTGAGTACAGCCGAATTAGCCATCACTTATGATTGATGTAGCCTGACTGTAAGCACCAGGCTGTTTCAAGGACAAGGGAACAAAAGCATGAACTATTGCAAACAAGGTCGCTTTGGGTGATATTTTATAAGGTTATAATTGTGAGATCACTGGTGATATTCTTAACAGAGAATACTTTAAAAAGAAGGCAGAACTAAAAATGTGAACGTTGGTCTGTTACCTATGTTAAAAGGTTAAAGAAAATATATAACTTCCAGCCAAATTAATGAAAAATAAAGTTCATAAAGACATGTACTTGAGCCAGCATGGGATCATATGCCTGTGATCCTAGCACTAAGGAGATGGAGGTGGAGAATCAAGAGTTCAAGGTCATCCTTGGCTACCTTGTGATTTCAAGGCCAGCCTGAACTACATGATCCCCTCCCTCAAATTATATATAGATACAGGGCAGGGATAGAGTGTCTGCCTAGCATATACAAAGCCCTGGGTTCAATCCCCAGAACAAAAAGAGAGCAAGAAAGAGAAAAGAAAGTAGAAACAGCAAGGTAAACAGAATATTCAAGAATCTTAAAGCCAACCACCAATAGCCAATGGGTGAAGGAAAACAGATTCTTGATTGTATTTTTAAAACTAAGTCGAGTTGCATTTATTTGCAAGAGACCTGCCAGGTGGCAGAGCCCACTTTTGCTTCTGGCCATGATGGTGTCCAGGGCGCTGGCCCAGCCCTCCTGCCCAGCACAGTTAGAGACCTGAACATAATCACAGAACCACCGTTCTGATCTTGGTCATGGGCATTGAAGGTCTTATCCATAACAGAGCTAGCTGCTGTGCTGCCCAGTCTTCTGGCTACAGGTGTTTGGGGGACCCCAGCAATAGGAGGTGGGAAACTCTGAGCATTTCATTCTCAAGCCAACAGGACACTACACATCAGTGCAGTGTGTTTAAGGTAGGAAGTGCCCACTAAGAGTTCCTGACTTAGCTGGAATTCTGAAATCTCATTCAATGTACAAAACATCTTGCAAGAGGACCAAAGCTGCCAGGGAATCCCAAGGCCAGTGTCTGGAACCTTTTGCAAGATGTTGTGTACATTGAATGAGATTTCAGAATTCCAGCTAGGACCAACAACCAGGAGTTATACAGTGACTAATTCGCAAGGCTAGGAGACTTTCATATTCTGAGTAGAGAGACGTTTGAACACCCAGATGAGAGAGGTCATGCTTTAGCTATAGTTTGTGAACCTTAGCCAACAAAACTCGAGAGCAAGCCTTAATGATCCAGCTGCTTGACCAACACATTAACTGCCTCATGACATTTTATAGACAGTAAAAAGAAAATGAAAAATCCAGACAATATTCAAAATGCTGAGAACCTGATTTTAAAGGACAATACACATACAGTGATGTAGAAAAATGTGTCCTATAAGCAGAAGAAATATTAGTCATTAGAAACGGTTTCAGAAATAGCAAATGAAGGGCTGGAGAGATGGCTCAGCGGTTAAGGCACTTGCCTCCAGTGCCTAAGGCCCCTGGTTCAATTCCCAGGACCCATATAAGCCAGACCCACAAGTGGCCCTGGTTCTCTCACTCTATCTGTCTCTCTCTCTGTATCTCTCTGCTTGAAAAATGAATAAATAAAATATTTTAAAAAAAGAAATAGCAAATGAATTAACTAACAAGGACTTAAATAATTTGTAAGAATTTTTAGAAAATGTGTAATGAACATAAAAGAAAATTAAAAAATGAACCACTTATTCTTCCGGAGATAAATTCTGAATGAAAATCTTTCTATATAAGTTTAGCATCAGTTTAGATGCTACAAAGGAAAATGTCAATGAACTTGAAGGCGGGACAATTAGAACAAAATCACAAAGAGAAGAAAAGGAAATTAAATACAAGCTAATTGACTTGTGAGGCAGTTTTTGACACGTGTTTGGATAGGGATGAAAGTACATGTGTGTGTATACATTCATACATATGTGTATGTACACACATATATAACATAAGAGGAAAGGGACCAAATATGTTACACGTTTGAGAAGACATTTTTGATTCCTTCCCAGTTCTGTTCATCTGTTGCTTTGATGAAATGTAATTTTTCTCTGTGTGTGAAGCTGACTTTTTTCTTCCTCAGTGTATAATTATGCCTTTTAAATTTTTTCGCATTGCTTGTAATTGTTTTAATATATTCTTATTTTTCCATCTATTTTTTTAAAAATATTTATTTGCAAGGAGAGAGATAGTGAGACAAAGGGTACACCAGGGCCTCCAGCCACTGCAAACCCCAGATGCATGGGCTGTTTTGTGCATCCGGCTTTATGTGGGCACTGGGAAAGTGAACCCGGGTTGTCAGGCTTTGCAGGCAAACACTTTAACCGCTGAGCCATCTCTCCAACCCTTCTCTGTCTGTTTTAAAAGATGATTTGCTGCATATAGCAGCTGTTGTCAGTGTACTTTTTGGGGGTGTATTCATGGGTGGTGTGCGTGCATTTTTATCTGTATGTATATGTGTCAGGGTGCATGTGTATGTTCAGATGCATAAGCATGTGTGTGTGTGTGTGTGTGTGTGTGTGTGGAGGTCAAAAGTGCCCCCCTCAGTCACTGTCCACTTTGTTTTTATGAGACAAGGTCTTCCTGATTGAGCCATACTTGCCAGCCAGTAAGTTCTAGGGATTAGCCTGACTCTGCCTCCACACCCAGCATGACAGGTGTGCACCTCCACACCCAGCGCGGCAGGTGGACGCCTCCACAACTAGCGCGGCAGGTGCACGCCTCCACACCCAGTGTGGCAGGTGCACACATCCACACCCAGCACTGCACGTGCGTGCCTCCACTCCCAGCGCTGCAGGTGTGCTTCTCCACACCCAGCACTGCAGGTGTGTGCCTCCACACCCAGGGCTGCAGGTACGCGCCTCCACACCCAGCGCAGCAGGTGCTTGCCTCCACACCCAGTGCTGCAGGTGCACGCCCAGTGCTGCAGGTGCACGCCCAGTGCAGCAGGTGCAGACATCCACACCCAGTGTGGCAGGTGCACACATCCACACCCAGTGCGGCAGGTGCACACACCCACACCCAGCACTGCACGTGTGCGCCTCCACTCCCAGCGCTGCAGGTGTACTCCACACCCAGGGCTGCAGGTATGCGCCTCCACACCCAGCGCAGCAGGTGCTCGCCTCCACACCCAGTGCTGCAGGTACACGCCCAGTGCAGCAGGTGCAGACATTCACACCCAGCGCGGCAGGTGCACGCCTCCACACCCAGCGCGGCAGGTGCACACCTCCACACCCAGCACTGCACATGCGCGCCTCCACTCCCAGCGCTGCAGGTGTGCTCCTCCACACCCAGCGCTGCAAGTGCGCGCCTCCACACCAGCGCTGCAGGTGCACACCCAGTGCTGCAGGTGCAGATATCCACACCCAGCGTGGCAGGTGCACACATCCACACCCAGCTCGGCAGGTGCACGCATCCACGCCCAGTGAGGCAGGTGCACGCCTCCACAACTAGCGCTGCAAATGCACACCTCCACACCCAGTGCGGCAGGTGCACAAATCCACACCCAGCACTGCAGGTGCGCGCCTCCACTTCCAG